>WNWK01051360.1:0-12508 GCA_009830355.1 Cherax destructor
AGAAACTTTGAAAACCTACCTAACCTTATTACAACAAGCGCAATTTAATTTAGCCTAACCCAACTAAATATATTTTAGATACGTTAACATTATTTTACTAATAAACAAACACAATGAAATATTTTTTTTCTTTATGTTCAGAATGATTTTGGCGAAATTATTGCATACACAAATTTTCACTTGTCTTATATGGCAAGGTGAGCGTGCTATTTAAGCCAAATAGCAAGTTTTACCTAATCGGCACATTAATATATATATATATATATATATATATATATATATATATATATATTTTTTTTTTTATTAACACATCGGCCAATTCCCACCAAGGCAGGGTAACCCGAAAAAGAAAAACTTTCATCATCATTCACTCCATCACTGTCTTGCCAGAAGGGTGCTTTACACTACAGTTATAAAACTGCAACATTAACACCCCTCCTTCAGAGTGCCGGCACTGTACTTCCCATCTCCAGAACTCAAGTCCGGCCTGCCGGTTTCCCTGAATCCCTTCATAAATGTTACTTTACTCACACTCCAACAGCACGTCAAGTATTAAAAACCATATGCCTCCATTCACTCCTATCAAATACGCTCACACATGCTTGCTGGAAGTCCGTAAGCCATGCGTGTCGTATGAGGCGACTAAGATGCTGGGAGCAATGGGCTAGTAACCCCTTCTCCTTTACAAATCTACTAAAAACGAGAAGAAGAAAAACTTTATAAAATTGGGTTGTCTGAATGTGCGTGGATGTAGTGCGGATGATAAGAAAGAGATGAATGACGATGTTATGAATGAAAAGAAGTTGGATGTCCTGGCCCTAAGCGAAACAAAGCTGAAGGGGGTAGGCGAGTTTCAGTGGGGAGAAATAAATGGGATTAAGTCAGGAGTATCTGAGAGAGTTAGAGCTAAGGAAGGGGTAGCAATAATGTTGAAGGATCAGTTATGGAAGGAAAGAGGAATATAAATGTGTAAATTCAAGGATTATGTGGATTAAAATAAGGGTCGGATGCGAAAAGTGGGTCATAATAAGCGTGTATGCACCTGGAGAAGAGAGGAGTGTAGAGGAGAGAGAGAGATTTTGGGAGATGTTAAGCGAATGTATAGGAACTTTTGAACCAAATGAGAGAGTAATTGTGGTAGGGGACCTAAATGCTAAAGTGGGAGAAACATGCAGAGAGGGTGTAGTAGGTAAGTTTGGGGTGCCAGGTGTAAATGATAATGGGAGCCCTTTGATTGAACTTTGTATAGAAAGGGGTTTAGTTATAGGTAATACATATTTTAAGAAAAAGAGGATAAATAAGTATACAAGATATGATGTAGGGCGTAATGACAGTAGTTTGTTGGACTATGTATTGATAGATAAAAGACTGTTGAGTAGACTTCAGGATGTACATGTTTATAGAGGGGCTACAGATATATCAGATCACTTTTTAGTTATAGCTACAGTGGGAGTAAAAGGTAGATGGGATACAAGGAAAATAGAATCAGTAAGTAAAAGAGAGGTGAAGGTTTATAAACTAAAAGAGGAGGCAGTTAGGGTAAGATATAAACAACTATTGGAGGATAGATGGGCTATTGAGAGTGTAGGCAATGGGGTCGAAAATGTATGGGGTAGATTTAAAAATGTAGTGTTAGAGTGTTCAGCAGAAGTTTGTGGTTACAGGCGAGTGGGTGCGGGAGGAAGAGGAGCGATTGGTGGAATGATGATGTAAAGAGAGTAGTAAGGGAGAAAAAGTTAGCATATGAGAGGTTTTTACAAAGTAGAAGTGATGCAAGGAGGGAAGAGTATATGGAGAGAAAAGAGGTTAAAAGAGTGGTGAAGCAATGTAAAAATAGAGCAGATGAGAGAGTGGGTGAGATGTTATCAGCAAATTTTGTTGAAAATAAGAAAAAGTTTTGGAATGAGATTAATAAGTTGAGGAAGCCTAGAGAACAAATGGATTTGACAGTTAAAAATAGGAGAGGAGAGTTATTAAATGGAGAGTTAGAGGTATCGGGAAGATGGAGAGAATATTTTGAGGATTTGTTAAATGTTGATGAAGACAGGAAGCTGTGATTTCGTGTGTAGGGCAAGGAGGAATAACATCTTGTAGGAGTGTGGAAGAGCCAGTTGTGGGTGTAGGGAAGTTCGTGAGGCAGTGGGTAGAATGAAAGGGGTAAGGCAGCTGGGATTGATGGGATAAAGATAGAAATGGTAAAAGCAGGTGGGGATATAATTTTGGAGTGGTTGGTGCTATTATTTAATAAATGTATGGAAGAGGGTAAGGTACCTAGGGATTGGCAGAGAGCGTGTATTGTTCCTTTGTATAAAGGCAAAGGGACAAAAGAGAGTGCAAAAATTATAGGGAATAAGTCTGTTGAGTGTACCTGGTAAAGTGTATGGTAGAGTTATTATTGAAAGAATTAAGAGTAAAACAGAAAGCAGGATAGCAGATGAACAAGGGGCTTTAGGAAAGGTAGGGGGTGTGTAGACCAAGTGTTTACAGTGAAACATATAGGTGAACAGTATTTGGATAAGGGTAAAGATGTTTTTGTGGCATTTATGGATTTGGAAAAGGCGTATGATAGGGTAGATAGGGCAATGTGGCAGATGTTGCAGGTGTATGGAATAGGAGGAAGGTTACTGAAAGCAGTGAAGAGTTTTATGAGGATAGTGAGGCTCAGGTTAGAGTGTGTAGGAGGGAAGGGACTATTTCCCAGTAAAAGTGGGCCTTAGACAAGGATGTGTGATGTCACCGTGGTTGTTCAATATATTTATAGATGGGGTTGTAAGAGAAGTGAATGCGAGGGTCTTGGCAAAAGGTGTTGGGCTAAAAGATAAAGAAGCAAATACAAAGTGGGAGTTGTCACAGTTGCTTTTTCCTGATGACACTGTGCTTTTGGGAGATTCTGAAGAGAAGCTGCAGAGGTTGGTGGATGAATTTGGTAGGGTGTGTAAAAGAAGAAAATTGAAAGTGAATATAGGAAAGAGTAAGGTGATGAGGATAACAAAAAGAATAGGTGACGAAAGATTGGATATCAGATTGGAGGGAGAGAGTATGGAGGAGGTGAATGTATTCAGATATTTGGGAGTGGACATGTCGGCGGATGGGTCTATGAAGGATCAGGTGAATCATAGAATTGATGAGGAGAAAAGGGTGAGTGGAGCACTTCGGAGTCTGTGGAGACAAAGAACCTTGTCCATGGAGGGAAGGCGGGGTAGGGGTCGGCCTAGGAAAGGTTGGAGGGAGGGGGTAAAGGAAGTTTTGTGTGCGAGGGGCTTGGATTTCCAGCAAGCATGTGTGAGCGTATTTAATAGGAGTGAATGGAGGCATATGGTTTTTAATACTTGACGTGCTGTTGGAGTGTGAGCAAAGTAACATTTATGAAGGGATTCAGGGAAACCGGCAGGCCGGACTTGAGTTCTGGAGATGGGAAGTACAGTGCCGGCACTCTGAAGGAGGGGTGTAAATGTTGCAGTTTTATAACTGTAGTGTAAAGCACCCTTCTGGCAAGACAGTGATGGAGTGAATGATGATGAAAGTTTTTCTTTTTCGTGCCACCCTGCCTTGGTGGGAATCGGCTGATGTGGTAATAAAAAATAAAAATATATATATATATATATATATATATATGTCATGCCGATTAGGTAAAACTGGTCAATTAGCAAGAACTCATCTAAAATTAAGTCCATTCTAAAATTTTCTCTTATACGTTTAAAGATATATTTTTTTTCATTTATGTTAATGTAAGAATTTATAATTTTGTACCAAGAGAAACTTTGAAAACCTACCTAACCTTATTACAACAAGCGCAATTTAATTTAGCCTAACCCAACTAAATATATTTTAGTTACGTTAACATTAATTTAATAATAAACAAACACAATGAAATATATTTTTTTCAGTTTGTTCAGAATGATTTTGGCGAAATTATTGCATACACAAATTTTCACTTGTCTTATATGGCAAGGTGAGCGTTGCTATTTAAGCCAAAATCGCAAGTTTTACCTAATCAGACGACAATATATATATATATATATATATATATATATATATATATATATATATATATATATATATATATATATATATATAGATACATGTCTAGTACATATTGTTACATCTTTGTCACTGATTATAATGCGAAAATCTCATCCAGCTCTTCCGAGCTGGTGCGCGTGCCCAGAATACAGCATGCATTACCCCTCTGAACAGCAGCGCTGAGTCGCTGGAACAGAAAACTAGCTGCCCTGGGATCCCTAGTTACCCTGTTGAGTCTTTTGCCCAGCTCCTTGAGGAACTTAGATGCACTCTTTCCCCATGAGCCAAGGGTCTCTGAGCCTATGGGAACAAACATATAATGATGGGCAAGTTCTCCATATTTTCTCGACTTCTGGGACTCCCTGAAGGTGGCAGCAGCCCCTCCTTCCTCCCTGGTGTACTGGAGATAGGTATCAGCCAAGGTAGATGCACATGTGTAGTCCCACACCACCTGCTTGCCGTCTGTCCAGGCTTGAAGGGTGATACCATCTGGACGCTTTTGGTTGCCATCAGATCTGCATAGTTGGGGTGGTTCCCTTACTGCTGGGCATCCGGCTGTTGTGAGGCTCCTCTTGATAATGTTATTAACCTCTTCATGTCTTGCAATCTTTCCCTCGGATTTACGACACACAAGACCATGGTACCCGAATCGGTCTGCTGCTTCACTGCCACAAATACACCTGTGTTCGGCGAGAATAGGGGCGGCAAGTCGAAGGGCAACACCAATGCGGATGGTCTGTGGGTCGAGGCGTGTGCCAAGGCTGGAGTTGGGAACAGCCAAAAGAAAGTCCCCTGCATGAGGAGCTTTCACTGCAAGTAGGCGGGCTCTATCCTTCCCTGACACACTCTGAAGCATTGCTGAGGCTATATTCTCTACTATTGGGCCATAAAAATAATATATATATATATATATATATATATATATATATATATATATATATATATATATATATATATATATATATATAAATTTATATATATATTATATAACATTTTGGGTAGCACGATTAGGGTAGAAATCTTTTTGGATATTAATTGGCTATAATATAGTCAACGCATCACCTAATGACTAACGATATAAGACAAAAAGAGTGAAAATTTGTGTATATAATAATTTGCCTAAAATCTATTTCTGACACACAGACTGAAAAAATATATTTAATCATCTGTATTGTGTTTTATTATTAAATTAATGTTAACGTATCTAAAATATATTTAGTTGGGTTAGGCTAAATTAAATTGCGCTTGTTGTAATAAGGTTAGGTAGGTTTTCAAAGTTTCTCTTGGTACAAAATTATAAATTATTACATTAACATAAATGAAAAAAATTATCTTTAAACGTATAAGAAAATTTTAGAAAGGACTTAATTTAGATGAGTTCTTGCTAATTGACCATTTACTATGACCATATATATATATATATATATATATATATATATATATATATATATATATATTTTATATATATATATATATATATATATATATATATATATATATATATATATATATATATATATGACCTCTGAAACTTGTTTCCTCAAACTTTATTATGGCCAAGCATTTTCACAACACCACTCCTAACAAAGTTATAATCCTTCCCAACAGGCAGGTTGCATTGAATGTTTTGAGAGCAGTCACACAAGGTAACACAAGAGTGGCATCACATCCATCACTTCCATAAGGGATCTAAGCAGGACAAAATCTAAGATTGAGACACTGATACACTTATGCAACATATGGGAATCTTTAATGAAGAAACGTTTCGCTACACAGTGACTTCATCACTCCTATAAGAACATAAGAATGGAGGAACACTGCAGAAGGCATAATGGAACACACTGCCAAGAGGAGATACATATTCCTCCCCACCAACTCCATTGCCAAACACATTTCCAACATCTTTTCCAATACCTCATTCCAAGTATCTACCTCCACATCCACCACCATCAAGGACATTACCAGTAACAGACAGGACAAGCTTCAATCCACTGCAAGGGTATACACAATCCCTTGTAATGTCGGCGAAACATCCAGAGACCTCCAGACACGTATTTCAGAACACCAGTATGCAGGCAGATCTGACGATTTAAGTAATGCCTGTGTTGAACATCGAAATTCACACAACCATTTAATCAACTACAGAAACGCAAGACTTATCGCCAGAGAAGACAACACTCAATACAGCAAAATCCTGGAATCATCACTTATCTGTATATCCAACAACTTCAACCAGAACAAAGGCTTCTATAACATTGATGAACCCCTTGTTAAGAAACTTCTTCATCGTTATCCCACGTAACTATATACACAACCGCCAGTCCCGTGCAGGCCCTTATTGGATCCAACCTACCCAGCATTCTCCACCTGACTCCATCCTATAAATACTCACGTACCTTTCACCCAGGTAGATCTGTTTGTGACTTGATAAAGCCCACTGTGTGGGCTTGTTTATTTTGTCATTGTGTCTGTATTTCATACCATATATTTCTAACACTGCGTTATCTTCAACTTTCCGGTAATCACTAATTTCGATATTTCAGCTTATTTTGACAGGAACTGAGAGAAGGCACTAAACAGCGATTGTATTAACAGGAGATGAGGGAAAAATAGACCATTCAGGATACAATGAATAAATCAAAGTAACAGGAGTGGAGGGAACAATAGACCATTCATGGATTAAACTAAGTCACTAAATTTATTTCGAATCTTTACTTATTATGATTCACGAATAAGAATGTGTAAATATCAGCCTTTAATAAACTTTGAGAGAAATATGTTAAAGTTATGAAGATCAATTATTTCTAAATGGACTTGTAGTTAATTAAGTGTTCTTAAGTGATTCAGAAAAGTGAATGATAAATAATTAACTTAAACACATCAGGTCTCTTGTTATAAGTATGAAAAAAGGCAATGCAGAGTACAATTTACAAGACACTTTTCAGTTACAACGATTCGATCAGTCAGTGTTTGCACTCCTTGATAATCTGTGAAAATTTGTTCTATACTTCCACTAATTTAGCAAAATATTGTCATATAATTAAATGAAAAAAGCGGAATTAAACTCGACCATTTGAGGGGGACGTTGAGAGGTGTGAACCCCAAACACAGCATTTCCTCAGAGAGGAACTTAACTCTTCAAATGCGGCAACCCCATGAAGCACTGCCCATATATGATATTACAACACAAGTGTTTAAATATCAGTATATACAAAAAGATGTAATTACTGGGGAGGACACACAGAAATAAATCTGCGCCCAGTAAATACATCCGCCCAGGCAGGCTAGAAACATAGTCCAGCCAGAAGAGAAGAACTCCTCTGCCTGAACTACCATGGAGAAGCCACTTATTGTTTTTTAATTTGTCTATTTAAATATCATAGCTTTTTATGTTCTTATTTGGGTTTTTCTGCATATCCATTCATATAAAAGTGTGATCTCTGTATGTTTCTATGTGTAACTTCCTTATCTCTGCATCTATTTCAGATGTTATTGTGTTATACATTGTATGTATGTATAAGCATAAACATATGCAACTCTGATATTTCTATACATAGCAATATTATCTTTGTATCCTTGATATTACCATATATAAAAGCGTAATATTTGCTTTTCTAATTTTACTAAGTTTCATAATACTGTGATCTTTGCATGTGTAGTGTTACTATGTATAATCGTAACATATATCTGTGTTATTACTGCATATAACCCAGTGAGCTTTATACCTCTGATAGCTCTAGTAAGGTTTTCTGATAGTCTTGGTAAATGATCTACTTTTATCCATTTCTTTATTCAAGAGTTTCTCCTATAATAACTTAACAGATAATAATTACAGGATGTTGTAGACAGAAATTCAAATTGTTTACCAGTTATTGTGTTGAATCCACTTTTCTATAACGACCTTTTCCAATATTGTTACATCACTTATCAAGGAAGCAGCATTAATCTAAACCACCTACTCTGACACTTTTTGTTAAACTTTGAGACACTGTACCATCTACATTTGCCTGTATATGTACTCTCATATAGTGTGTGTGTGTGTGTCCTTCACAAAGGTGAGCCTCTAGCTTCCTACCTCAATCAAATCCAGTAGGCAGACGGATGTCTGCCTACTGGATGTCTTGCCTTCCTCACATCCTGGAGGTCCCAGGCGACCTTGATAGATTGGAATTATGTCTTTCATAACTACGGTCGAGACTTTCCGGGTGAAAGAATTTCAGGACGAGACACAGAAATCTGTGTCCTGTAATTATACCCTCTAAGACACCCATGAACGTACACCAAGACACCCATGAACGTACACCAAGACACCCATGAACGTACACCAAGACACCCATGAACGTACACCAAGACACCCATGAACGTACACTCAACACCCATGAAGTACACCAAGACACCATGACTACCCAAGTACCCAGATATCCCCATTCAATGAAATTTTAGTCCTACTTATGTTTCAGTATCTATGTATATATTTATTTTCAATTATGTAGCAGAATAAGCGTATGTGTGAAGGTTGTATTGTGTGTAAATGACTGACCGATTCTTAATCTAACTGTCCACCTCCATGAAAAATGTAATAAATATTACTATTGCTTCTACTCTTGTCTTCTGTAACTGCAAAACATGCACAGGTCCACAAATGCACAACACACACACACACAAAAAAAAAAAAAAACTTTCTGGGATGAAAACAAGAGGTAGCTGCTGGGGAGACGCCATCACCTGGCAAAAATAATTTTGGGGGTCGCTGCTACAACCTGGCCAGTACACCTCTGTTGTTAATTTCTACGATACCATGTTGTGATGAACCATGATGTAGGGATCTTACCATTTATCGCAAAATTAATTAAAGCACAATATATTTCAGTACGCCATGAAATATGTGTGACAAGAGGAAATGTCGAATGAAGAAGATGAATTGCTCGCAGAATTTCATTCTTGGGAGAAGTAATAATAAGATCATTGAGGAATGTTGCACGGGAAGATAGCATGAAGGAAGTGAATATGAAGGCAAGGAGTGAAAGAAGCGTGTGTGAAGGGATTGTGTATAAAAGAAATGAGTATGAAGGAAGTGGGTGTGATGGAATTTAGTAAGAACCCATATACTCGGATCATGAACAACACCTTCCCCTGTAGTGTAGACAGTGTAGTTTAGTAATGTGTAGTGTAGTGTAGCAAAGGTATGTAGTTGTGTGATGTGTAATAACACAAGGTAGTTGTGTGATGTGTAGTAACACAAGGTAGTTGTGTGATGTGTATTAACATAAGGTAGTTGTGTGATGTGTAGTAACATAAGGTAGTTGTGTGATGTGTAGTAACATAAGGTAGTTGTGCGATGTGTAGTAACATAAGGTAGTTGTGTGATGTATAGTAACATAAGGTAGTTGTGTGATGTGTAGTAACACATGGTAGTTGTGTGATGTGTAGTAACACATGGTAGTTGAGTGATGTGTAGTAACATTAGGTAGTTGTGTGAAGTGTAGTAACATAAGGTAGTTGTGTGATGTGTAGTAACATAAGGTAGTTGTGTGATGTGTAGTAACATAAGGTAGTTGTGTGATGTGTAGTAACACATGGTAGTTGTGTGATGTGTAGTAACATAAGGTAGTTGTGTGATGTGTAGTAACATAAGGTAGTTGTGTGATGAGTAGTAACATAAGGTAGTTGTGTGATGTGTAGTAACACATGGTAGTTGTGTGATGTGTAGTAACACATGGTAGTTGTGTGATGTGTAGTAACACATGGTAGTTGTGTGATGGGTAGTAATACAAGGTAGTTGTGTGATGTGTATTAACATAAGGTAGTTGTGTGATGTGTAGTAACATAATTTAGTTGTGTGATGTGTAGTAACATAAGGTAGTTGTGTGATGTGTAGTAACATAAGGTAGTTGTGTGATGTGTAGTAACATAAGGTAGTTGTGTGATGTGTAGTAACATAAGGTAGTTGTGTGATGTGTAGTAACATAAGGTAGTTGTGTGATGTGTAGTAACATAAGATAGTTGTGTGATGTGTAGTAACATAAGGTAGTTGTGTGATGTGTATTGAAGATAAGGTAGTTTAGTGGTTGCAGTGATTGAGTGGTTGCAGGGGTCTATTCGCAGCTTCCTGCTTGGCCAGAATCGGTGAATCGACCACTGAAACCAAACACAGGTGAGTACATATTTGTACACACACACATACACAGAAAGGACCCTGTTCACCTTGTAAGTATGGTCCCAAATTTTAGTATGCAGCACCAGTTTGGAACCCACACCTGACCGGGCACATCAGGAAATTAGAGAAAGTGCAAAGTTTTCGTACGAAGAAAGTACATAAATACACTGGAGAACAGGAGGGTAAGGGGAGACATGATAACGACATACAAAATACTGCGAGGAATAGATAAGGTGGACAGAGACAGGATATTCCAGAGATGGAACACAGAAACAAGGGGTCACAATTGGAAGCTGAAGATTCAGATAAGTCAAAGGGATGTTAGAAAGTATTTCTTCAGTCATAGTTTTAAGGCGAGGTATGATAAAGCTCATGGAGCAGGGAGAGAGAGGACCTTGTAGTGATCAGTGAAGAAGAGCTGAGTCTCGACCCCTGTAACCACAATTAGGTAAGTAAAATTAGGTGAGTACACACAAACAAACACACACACACACACACACACACACACACACACACACACTCACATACACACACACACATACACACTCAAACACACACACACACACACACTGACTGGCAGTCAGTCACAGCAGTCACGCGCGTTTTGAGCTCCGCTAAATTGGGTCGTATTGGGTGGTCCTAGGGAAAATCCGAGTGCAACAAACAGGCGTGGGCATAGGCTAAAGTGTCATACTCATTTAAAACCAAAAAGCAGGGAAATACCAGTGATCCCAGAGGAAGAAAACACAGTAAATAGTGGAAGTGCCAGTGAGGGGAGGTGTTGATAGGCCTAACAGTGGTTGCCACACAGCAGGAAGTCGAGAATTTATCGTAGTGAACTATAATGCAGTGGGGAGCATATCTACTGGAGGCACCCAAGAAAGAAAGATAAGTGCAAGGCAAGCAGTGAACAATACGGTGATTGCATAAAGCGAGCCCAATAGAAAAGAAACGAAGAGGTAGTAACCAGCAGTACCCAGCAGGGTGCCACGCCAGGAGAATACCCACAGCAGACATCGAATGTAATGTACAAATTCCTAGTTGTGGTTTGCAGGTTTGCAGGTTTCTGGCCCTGAGTTGCTGAAGCTGTGGGACAAACCCCTGCTCGTAGGAGCTGAATTCATAGTATAGTTCATAGTTCGGAAGACAAGTAAAGGGCGGGGGTTACAAACCAAATGACACCCCTTGACCCACATACACATACACTTGAAGTAGTCGGGATATAGACATAGAATTTACAATTGTTCATAGAGCAACAATATCATTCCCATTTTTAATAGAACTTTTAGAAAAGAGGTTTAGAAGAACAAAAAATTATTTTTAAAAAGGGAACCCCGGGGAAGGGGGCCAAAAGCACACACACACGCAAACCCTTGGGAAATAGTCGGGGTGTAGTAAACCAGCTGTTTTTGAAGCAAATTTTTTTTACCCTTATATAGGAAGTATATTTTTTTAGTTTTTGAGCTAAAGGTAGGAAGGCAATTCAAATAGTAAGGAGCGCAGGCAGGGGTTTTTAAAAATTAAACCCCACACACATGGGGACAGGCCACACACACACACGACACACACCTAGTTAGGTTTGGCATTGCCCTGAACACTGGAAAACCTCATGCAAAAATGTTGGAGACCCCTCCCAGAGAAGAAGGGGGGGATGATCCAGCAAGCCCGGGACCTAGTATTAAATTTTGAGTAGTTCGGACATCGGGATATCAATAAAGCCTTGGGGCTAGTGATCATTTTGGGTTTTGTGTTTTGATTATATAGTTGGGGTACAAGTGGAGAGGGGAGCAGGAAAGGGAAAAAAGAAACAAATCGTGGGAATTTCAGGCATGAGGAACTTTCCCCCCCAAAACGTTTAGTGGGGGAGAATTCAGGAAAAACCCTAAAAGAAATGATGGAATTGTGACAAACCCAAAACAAAGAGGGAGAGGAGAGGTTTTCCCCAAGGCGAATAATGGGAAGACCAGAACGAGTCCTTGGGCCCGCCAGAGGTGTGGGAGGCAAAAAATGTGTTTTAAAAGAGAATGGAAAAAATACAGAAGACAAAGGACCCAGGAAAATAAAGAGATTACCAAGAGCCAGAAACGAATATGCAAGGTAAGAAGGAGGCCCCAGCGACAATATGAAAATGATATAGCATCAAAAATCAAGTCTGGGCCCAAGCTTTTTATAGCCACATCAGGGGGGAAAACAAAGTTTCCAAGGGCCAGGTAATCAGGCTGAGAAAGGAAGGTGGGGGGTTCACAATAAACGACCAAGAGGTATTTAGGGCCAAAATGAGATTTGAATATTTACACAGGAGACAGGAAGGACTCCAGGGAATTTTGT
>WNWK01051361.1:0-12508 GCA_009830355.1 Cherax destructor
CCTAGAAATGAGGCCTGTGTTTTTATCACAACACATGGCTCAAAGGGGGAAGTAAAACATACCCAGATATAACCACTTACAATTTAATAAACACATTACAGGGGTATCTGAAAGTATTGACACACAAAAAAAATTCTATCAACAAATACTTAATTCTTATTAGCAGGACTGGCTTACTGCTGTCAAAACCACCTCCCCACATAGTTCCCAAGGAACTCCATTACTTTCCATACTGAGGTTTAAATAGTCTTGATACATTCCTGCTTTGGGATACTCCTGAGACCTTCCAAATCCCAGATTACAAGTCTGGTCTGATCCTCCAGGACTATAGTGTTCAAGGTCTCTCTAGCACTCTCCTCTCATCAGTGTCTCTGGTGGATCTCTCCTACTTTGGAGGCATATCTTTGGGGGGTGCCTGGTTGCTAACCCCAAGCCTGCTCCTACTCTTGAGGCATCTCTTTGGAGGGTGCCTGGTTGCTGTTAAACCTAAAAATCATTTTTAGGTTTAGTCACAAAATACACAAACAAGAACTTCTACAAACAAAACAAGATCTTGAAAAAAAATATAAGAATGGAATATAATTAACAAATTATGAAAACAATAAAAAAATGGCATATCAAAAACAATTCAAGATTTTACATAAAAATAAGACAGCTGAAATACAGTAAACAAGCAGTATAGCTTAACACAATTATAAGACAAAAGACTGAACATATATGTATGCACACAATAACATGAAACATAGGCTAGTATGAATTAAGACAGGAAAATAAAATAGTTGTGCAGGATAGCAAAAACAAAAGGTAAGCTAGGTTAAGTTAAGTTACATGTGACAGATAAATTTCAGGAAATAAACATAGTTAAACATAAGTAGTAGATACTTAAGAAAAGAGTATTAGCATAAAAGATAGGTTAGGAATAAGTTATAGGTTAGAAATAATAAGTATTGGGGTAGATCACATGGTCAAAAATACTAGTCATTACACCTTAAATTATCATTGTTCTTACAATTTACTCTAATCATACAATATACAGGTATCATTTAACAATCATAATAAGGCAAGTTACAAGGTATACACAGTTAATAGGCCTTTTCTTAGAGTGATACAAGATATGCCGGCTGGAGGCTTGTTCCTCCAATGGCTATAACACAAAAAGACTGCATTGTAACAATATTTGAGCTTCTCTACTTATCTCCCTTAACACAGGGTATGAACTCACTTGTTAGCAGCAGATTGAAGTACATGAGCAGTCAAAAGAAAAGCTGTGTAAGCTGATCAATGGGTGAGGGTAGGGTTTGTTTATATCTCACCCTCGTGTTTCCCTCTCTCGTTTGAATCGAATCCCTCTCATGTACACAAACTCTTTAAAAATTTCTACACAAGGTCAACTTGCCTCTATAAACCTTATTTCTGCTCACAATAATTATTACAATGAATATTAATACTAGAAAAATAATCAGACACAAAGAAAATTAATGTTATACACTATATTACAGATTAACAAAAATTCTAGAGAAAACATATTGGAACATACAATAACAGAGCAACAGAATGCGAAGATAATCACAGTTCAAATACATTTCTTGAGTTAATTAACAGCATTTATTTCTTTCCCCTGAGTTACAGAACTATGCACATGGTAAATAGATAAGGATATAGACAAGAAATATAAGTGAGGACAGTCATGAAATTTTCACAACTAATATTTATCACACCTTACATAAATAATGTTTGAGGGGCTGATTTGCTTCATTACAGCTTGACCTAGCTCCGCGTACCCAAGCGACTGTCGGGATGGTTCTGTTTTCATCTCAAGTAAAATAGGAACCAACAGCCACACATTAAGAATATTCACATTAGAAAGGCTATCGAGTATAACCTTTTGGGAAAATACCCAATATTTTCCACAGCGTCCGTCTGCTCGAGACCCACAGATAAACTCACTAACGTTTCTGGTCAAAGAGACATTCGGGGATGTGCTGATACTCCTTTATTAAGATACAACATAGCGAATGCTCCTAGCTGCAAAGAAACAAAGTACACAAATTAGGATGCACACCTGACTAGATAAGCGCACATTGTACCTCCTAGTCCTAATATATCATTAATGTACACTGTACGGACGTAACTCTATAGTGGGTGTGCAGTGCCTTATGCTACATAACACGTAATTACTGACTTACATATTAGGAAGGTAATACGTGTTCGACGGCCCCGCACTCTGTTTACGACTCGAGTTTCACTGCCTCACCTACAGGCGGCGCAAGGGTGCCGCCGGCCCGCCAACTTTGACTCACTCTATGCCACGTCACCTACATCCCACATCCCCCCAGTTTCCAGCAGGAAACTCCTCACTCGGTGACGTAATCCCGTAGGTACGCCGGCGGACGTGTCTCTGCGAGGTCTTGGAGGTGGCGACGCAGGGGTGTGTCGTGATATGGTCGGGTCGGGTCCTTCTGCCCGTGGGACTGCCTGGTCCATGTGCTCTATGGGAGGGTTGGGGTTCGGTGCTGTTCCGTGCAACTGTGGAGATGTAGCTGCTGAGTCAGCATCGGGGGGGGGGTGGAGGCAGCTCGCCGTCCTGTACTTCACCACTGGCTGGCGTGGATGGGGTGTTGGAAGGCTGATGACACGTATATGGTGATGACACGGACTGGTTAGTATTGGCCAGCCCCTGGATGTGGTGCAGGAACCGCCGATTCCGCAAAGTGAGCCGACCCGAGCCATCCACCTTGACCAAGTATTGGTCAAACAGCTTTGTTTTCACTATCACACCGGTCCTGTCCCATCTCGTGCTGTGATTCCCGGTCTGGTTTTGCAGAACCACCCGACGACCAGGCGCTAAGGGGAAGAGCTGCCGGGTGTGGTGCTGTAAATCATCGACTTGCTTGGCAAACCTCAGTCGGAGGGCCTCTTCTTGCATGCCCCATGTTTGACGCCACACTGGGTGAATCACTGGGTTGGTAAATACCTGCATTCCCGGGGCGATGGGTAGGAGGTCCCGAAGATTCTTGCCGAAGATGATTTGTGCCGGTGACATGTTGGTCTGAGGGTCTAGCGTGTTTCGATATTGAAGCCAGCCAGCAGCTACCGCCTCCGTGTCGAGGCTGCCATTTGCGTCTGTGTGCGATGTCAGTAAGCACTTCATAGACTTGACAGCCACCTCTGCCCGCCCATTGGACTGCGGGTGGTAAGCTGATGACAGGCGATGTCTCACGCCCCATCGTTGTAGAAGTGACATTGTTTCCTTTGCAGTGAACTCCGGGCCTCCGTCTGTGCTCAATTCTTCGGGTACGCCGAACGTTGCAAAGTAATTGAGAAGGGCTGTGATGAAGCCCCTGGCGCTAGACTTAGATGCGACGACGTGTGGCCAGCCACTGAACCTGTCCACAATGACCAAGTACCCAATGCCACGCAACACGCAAAAGTCAGCGGCAATGGCTTGAAAGGGGTTGCTTGGTACACATGGCTGTACTGGTGGCATGCATGGCTGGGAAGGTGACATTCCCCAGCAAGCATGGCACCTGGACCGTGTGCCCTCGATATCTCTGGTGATGCCGGGCCAAAAAACGGCGCCTAATGCCCTACTGTGCATGTGACTGGTGCCTTGGTGAGCAGCATGGAGTGTCCGTAATACCTCATTCCGAAGTGTCCGTGGTATCACGATCCTGTGGTCCATCATGACGACTTCGTCCACGAGAGATAATCTGCCCCTATCACATGCTTTTAACATCCTATGGAGAGGGAGCATGGACACTGGGATCGTCCCGCAGCTACTAAAAACAACAGACATAGCCCCGCTCCACAAAGGGGGCAGTAAAGCAATAGCAAAGAACTACAGACCAATTGCGCTAACGTCCCATATCATAAAAATCTTTGAAAGGGTTCTAAGAAGCAAGATCGCCACCCATCTTGATACCCATCAATTGCACAACCCAGGACAGCATGGGTTTAGAGCAGGCCGCTCCTGTCTGTCCCAACTACTGGACCACTACGACAAGGTCCTGGATGCTCTAGAAGATAAACAGAATGCAGATGTTATATACACAGATTTTGCAAAAGCCTTTGACAAGTGTGACCATGGTGTAATAGCACACAAAATGCGTGATAAAGGAATAACAGGAAAAGTTGGTAGATGGATTTATAATTTCCTAACACATAGAACACAAAGAGTAGTAGTCAACAGAGTAAAGTCTGAGGCAGCTACTGTGAAAAGCTCTGTTCCACAAGGCACAGTACTTGCTCCCATCCTATTCCTCATCCTCATATCAGACATTGACAGGGATATAAGCCACAGTGCTGTGTCTTCCTTTGCAGATGACACCCGAATCTGTATGACAGTGTCCACCGTTGAAGACACTGCAAGACTCCAAGCAGACATAAACCAAATCTTTAAATGGGCTGCAGAAAACAATATGAAGTTCAATGATGAGAAATTTCAATTACTCAGATACGGAAAACGTGAAGAAATTAAAATCTCATCGGAGTACAAAACTAATTCCAACCACACAATAGAGCGAAAACTAATGTCAAAGACCTGGGAGTGTTCATGTCAGAGGATCTCACCTTCAAGGACCATAACAATGTAGCAATTGCATCTGCTCGAAAAATGACAGGATGGATAATGAGAACCTTCAAAACCAGGGATGCCAAGCCCATGTTGACACTTTACAGATTGCTTGTTCTATCTAGGCTGGAATATTGCTGCACACTAACTGCACCTTTCAAGGCGGGTGAAATTGCTGACCTTGAAAATGTGCAGAGAACCTTCACGGCACGCATAAGTGCGATAAACCACCTCAACTACTGGGAACGCTTGAAGTTCCTAAACCTGTACTCTCTAGAACGCAGGCGGGAGAGATACATTATTATATACACATGGAAAATTCTCGAGGGCTTAGTACCAAACTTGCACACAAAAATCACTCCCTACGAAAGCAAAAGACTCGGCAGGCGATGTAACATTCCCCCAATGAAGAGCAGGGTGCCACTAGCACGTTGAGGGACAACACAATAAGTGTGAGGGGCCCAAGATTGTTCAACTGCCTCCCAGCATACATCAGGGGGATTACCAACAAGCCCCTGGCTGTCTTCAAGCAGGCACTGGACAGGCACCTCAAGTCGGTACCTGATCAGCCGGGCTGTGGTTCGTACGTTGGACTGCGTGCGGCCAGCAGTAACAGCCTGGTTGATCAGGGTCTGGTCCAACAAGAGGCCTGGTCACGGACCGGGCCGCGGGGGCGTTGACCCCTGGAATTCTCTCCAGGTAGACTCCAGGTACTGCCAGTATGGTTGCAGTTCCTCGGGTAAGGCATCGCGGGATGGTGGGAACCCAAACTCGACTAGTGGCATGAGCAGTTGGAGGTCCTGGTCTGCGGAGGTGCCCCTCTTGACTCTCTCCCATGTGACAGCGTCAAGCGAGTCCGCAGCTGATCTTGTCGCCGCTATGAGTAGAGTCTCCAGGTCATCATGGGTACCTGCTGGGAGCCGGACCAGGGACAGAATGCACAACTCGCTGGCTGTGTCCATCGGGGCTGTGGCTGATGGATATCGAGATGTAGCATCTGCCGCTGGAATGGTCTGGCCAGGCACGTGCACAATCTTGTACTGCCACATGAGGGTGCGCTGTTTGAGTCTGAAGAGCCTCGGATTGGTGATGTCATCTAGTGCCTGATCCCCAAGAATTTTCACGAGCGGCTTGTGGTCTGTCGTTACGATGAGATCTCGGCACCCCATGGTGAAGAAGCGACTATCCTCCAGTGCCCATACGACAGCTAAGGCTTCTCCCTCAATCGGTGCATACCGCTTCTCGGCATCCCTTAAGAAGCGAAATCCGGCCAGTGTTATCTTCCAACCGTCTGCACAACACCCCGGAATAGCACCATCACAGCTGCAATGTTTCTGCCGTAGCCAATATCCCACCCCTGTTCGAGACCAGTCGGAGTTGAGGCACGTCCGCCTGCTGGGGTCGAATATCTCGACCCCTGTCTCGATCTCCTTGATGATTGCCTCTTTCGACCGATGGAACGCCTCTTCCAGTGCCGGGTCCCATTTGAGTGAAAGCCATTCCATGCATCTGTGACAGTCTTGACTGTGTTAGGTGGAATGGCCTTCGCCTGTTTAATAGGTGGGACGGTGTGATGGGTTTCCCGTACACTGTGGCGATTTAGCGGTTGCAGATCCACTGTACAACGAGGCGTGCCATCCGACTTGGGTGTCAAGACCATACTGTGAAGCCATGTCACGAGTGTGTTCGGGGGCACCCGCTCTATAACGCCTAGTGCCACATCCCTGTCAAGTTGGTCTGACACCTCCTGTTGCCAGTGAACTGGGACATTTGGAGGTCTCCTGGTCACCACTGGTTGCACCTCTGGGTCAACCCAAATCACCATGGGGGGGCCTGTCATCGTGGGGAGCGGCTGGTGAGGGAATACGTTGAAGGTCGATGATGCGTACCTCTCCAAGAGCCATATCTTCATTTCTGCGGTGGACTCAATAGATGGTACAATGGGCAAACTCGCCGGGCGGGGAGGCAGTGCTGTACGCTGTGGGCATCCACATCCTGCCACCGTTGGGCGGGTGCCTGCATGTACAGCATTCCCAAACACTACAGTGTCCGTAGCGCCAATTCTCGGAAAGTCCGGCCCGATAACCCTCAGCTGTTCCAACGCAGTTCGGCTCAGGTAAAACTGGCTAGTGGAGTCTGTAACATAGACCATGGTGGAGGTCTGGCGTTGCGCCCCATTGTTGTTGCGACCTGACAGCGTGAGGAATACAGCACCCAGAACATTTATCTCTGCATTGTTTGCGGCAAGAATGCGTGTAGAGACACGAGTGAGGTGATGTTTGCGTAAACCCAACTTATGGAGTAGCTGCAGTCCCATCAGACAGGTTTGTGCGCCTGAGTCGGCGATGGCAGAAATGCACTACTCCAATCCCTCCAGACCAATATGTCAATCATCACACTCACTGAGACCTGGCTAAAGCCTGATACTACAGATGTGGAGGACATGGTGTCTTCATCCCAGCATAGGCCTCGCCGTCCACAGCTACCGTCAAAGACAAGGTTGGATGGGGCGGTGCCTCACCCGCGCCAGACCCTGTCTCGGTAGTGGTGACATAGTGAAACAGTGCCTCCACTGACCCACTGGATGCAGGTGGGGATGATTTACGGTTGCGTGGGTTGTTCTTTTTCCAGCACTCGAGACACAACGCGAACTCCTTGAGTCTGCCCCTCACCGTACCGAATTGGGGAGTGAGAGAGCCACAACGGCAGCGTATCTTGCGCCTCATCTGGGCCTGCTCACCATGATCCCGTGCTGGGGCTGATGTCACCTGGCTGCAGCGTCCCTGAATCATTTTCTTGTAGCCACTGGCCGCCACCCATAGGTTCTCAGTCCCCATGGCACGGGCGGCGGTCTCTTTGCTATCGACGAGGCCGACAGTGTCATTCAGAGTTCGTGTGTCAATGTCTGTTGTCCCGAGGACCTTCTTCTTGATGTCGTCATCTGCCAGACCAGTTAAGAGAACCAATTTAACGATGTCATCCGTGTAGTCCATGGCGACGGTGCCAGGGCAGGTGGCCACACTACAGGTCCCAGTTTTGGTCCAATGACAGATATTGGCCAACCCACGTAGTCTCGCCACATACTGCCTGACGTGTTCCCCTGGGTCCTGCTTCGTCTGAAGCAGTGTTGCCCGTCTCACACTCAGCGCCACGCTCAGCACCGATAGTCGTTTCATGGCGTTTAAGACCTCTGTCTCAGAGTTGCTAGCAATTGTCGGGGTTTCCCGGAACAATGCGGCTTCTAAATCTGGCTCACAGCAGGCCAGGAGCTGAGCAGTGACCTGACCTGGCGTTAGGTCAGTCCCGTTCTTAAACATGTCCCACCTGCGGGTAAATGCAGCCCAATCATCTTCACCGATGCCTTGCTGTAGAGTTGGGCGGTTGATTTTTGGAGGTTTCTGTCGGGTGTCCCTAGTGTCATGCACATTCCTCTGATGTAACTGCATCAGTGCAATGCATGTCGGCATGTCATCTGCCGTCTTCACCTCTGTGCACCCTGCAGCCTCGCAACTCAACGACACAGCCATTCCCACCGGGTATGCCTAGGCTAGGTTATCACACCAGCTCCTTAACTTGTGTAATATCTAGGAGCATGGTCAAAGAGACATTCGGGGATGTGCTGATACTCCTTTATTAAGATACAACATAGCGAATGCTCCTAGCTGCAAAGAAACAAAGTACACAAATTAGGATGCACACCTGACTAGATAAGCGCACATTGTACCTCCTAGTCCTAATATATCATTAATGTACACTGTACGGACGTAACTCTATAGTAGTTGTGCAGTGCCTTATGCTACATAACACGTAATTACTGACTTACATATTAGGAAGGTAATACGTGTTCCACGGCCCTGCACTCTGTTTGTTTACGACTCGAGTTTCACTGCCTCACCTACAGGCGGCGCAAGGGTGCCACCGTCCCGCCAACTTTGACTCACTCTATGCCACGTCACCTACATCCCACAGTTTCCCCCAGAAAACTGGCCAGATACTGAGAGAAAGGAAGTTATCGTCTTACTGTAATGGGTCTGGATGGAGAAAGATATCCACAGTACTTCGAGATATCTTCTCCGAGATTCCCAGGTCTGATGTTGATAGTTTAATATCTTTATTATGCACCCCATACCCATCCTGTGGGCGGTAGTCAAAAGATTACAGAGGTACATAATGGGTCCAGGGACTGGGCCTCAAAGTTTTGATAGCTGAGCAAGTTACAAAGGTAATGAACTCACAAGTTTCAAATGTAATGAATCATGTAAGTAAATTTACTTACTTTTATACATGGTTACAATCATAAACAAAATATAAAGCAATGAGCAATTTACTAGTCTACACCCGGTCACAACTGTAATGAGTTATTGGTGCAAATAATAATTGTTGGGTCACACACACATACACACAAACACACATACACCGACACACACGTATGTGTGGTAATGCTTTATTTACAGGAAGCAAAGTCAGGGTATTTTTCCAGAATAGTCTGTAATATACCACTGTGGATAAAATACTTTGACATATCTTGAACATTTCTGAGTGACGTGTCTCTGAATTCATTAATTTTATCACACTCCAGTACATAATGACGCAGGGTGAGACAATAATCCAACTGGCAAAGTTTACATTTTGTTTGGTCTACATCTGGTGGTGGTGATTTAACCTGCAAAAGATACTTGTAACCCAGCCGGAGGCGGATGGTAGTGACATCCAAGAGTCTGCTTATTTTGTTGGATGCACCATAGACATGTGGCTCTTCCTGCATGATAGAATGATGATAGATGGACTGACTGGTGTCAATCTCCCTGAGTCTTAAGTCAATAAAATTCAGTTGAAGTTCTTTTCGTATTATTGTTCTCAAACTGCTAACTGACAAGCCAAGATTGTAATCTACCCCCTCTTTGAAAGCATAAAACTAGACACGTGGGTTGCCGCGCAGCTGTTCACAGCAGTTGTTGGCAGAATGGTGACTGGTCTGAGAAGAACGAACTAGCATATCTCCCGCCTAGGTCAAGTGTGGGGTTGCCAGTTCTCCTTAGCTAACATAACCTAATGTTCGCCTATTGAAGGCCTAAACCTACCTATTTTAAGGTTCTAGGGCTACCTTATTATTATCTAAAGTTGCCTCAATAATCCTAATATTAGTCACTACCTGTACAAACTTACCTAGACCTTCCTAGGAGAGTAAATCTATGAATTAATATGTGCAATCTCACTACCTCCGCACACTTGAGTGTGTGTGTTGCTTGGGTAGGTGTGTGGGTTCATAAACTCGGAGGACCTACCGGTGGCAGGTTTAAGGCTTCATACAGCTTATTTACCCTGTGGAACTTGAGCTACTCAAAAAAGTTTCCACATCCCCCCGTCGGCGAAGGTAGACGATAAGTCTACATCAAGTTCACCTTCTGCAAGCCCTTACAGTGGGCCCTGGACACGAGTGCCATCCAGTCACTCTCGCCGAGCAGACTCTGATCTAACTCCGACTGTCCAGCTTCCGCTGTGTGGACCTCTGGGGGTGCAAACTTGTTGGTTCCGGTGCTCTTAACACCCTTTCCGTTAACTTTAATGTCTTTCACATGTCTAGCCTTGTCTGAGCAGCTTCGTACTTTCCCACCCAGTGGCTCATATGCCCTGGTAGCCCTTCTTCCCACTGATACGAGGTTTCCTGGGTTTAATGACAATCTATCTCCCTCTTTAGGTACCCCATAAAAGTGTCTCCCCAAGGTGGCTGAGTGTCTGTCACTCCCTACTTGGTTTGGCTTACCTGGCGGTTCATCGTGTACACTAATATACATTATCACTACTCCCCCAGCTATCGTGGTGTCAGCTTTCTTCATCTCTGACGTTGAAGGGAATTCATGTGGAATTCTGCCACCGATGGATGATATATCCTACTGGGGATCTGTATAAACCAATTCCTTCCTTAATAGTCCTTCGTGTAGACAGGAAGTCATCTAGATAGTTGGCTCCCACCAGGATACCTACATTTCTGACTGTGTCAGTGGTAATTCCCTGGTCTGCCAGCTTCACACCAAGGTCTTTCAATCGCTTGGCGGCTGCAGCAAGACCTCTGGTCGTAATTGCCGCAGGTAACGTCTTTACTACCAAAGCTGTAATATTTCTGCTATGTCCACCCAATTTAACAGTGACATCCACAACATCATAAGACTTGGGCGGGCCCTGACTTGTAGCACCTCCCAGTGTCACACTAACTTTGTCGGTGGCCTTCAACTTTAACTTAGCCACCAACTTCTCTGTTATCATGGACACTGGTGCTCCTGAGTCAAAAAGTAATCGGGTTGTTTCGGATCTGTTCCCATTCATAACCCCTGCTATGACTAGGTAGGGCAGCAACTCTGTGATTCTCACTCAGATTAGAGACTTTGCCCACACTAATCACGCTGGCTACCACTTCAGCTCGGACTCTCTTTCTATCTCTACCAGACATACGTCCCTACTAGCCTGGGGTTCCCTTAAATTATTGGGACATAGTGCAGTATGGTGCTTACCTTTCCGGCAGTTATAGCACTCTGAAAGATGTGACTGGCAATCTTCTGCCTCATGTCCCCCACAACACCTTAAGCATAGCTGCAACTCCTTTAGTCTCTGCCGCCTACTGCTCAGTGTTGTATACCAAGAGCAACTCGTGCTAGTGTGTTCGCCTACGCAGAACACGCATATTCTGGTACGAGTGTCTCTGAGGGTCTGCTTAGAGGTCCTTGTCTTAGACACTTCTTTGCCATAGTACACACCAACGTTAGGTTTATGATCTTTAAATTGATCTCCCGAGTTTTCTGAGTAACTAACTGTTTGTTTATGTGATGATGGTGGTGACTCTTCTCTCTCACCTATGCTCAAATGAGAAACGAGATCTCCCAACCCCTCACTTGTTTGTTTTATGCTCAGCAAGGAAGATGACTGTAACATTCATTTCACTGACTTTGAGCTTGATGCAGCACTAACTAAAGGCAACTCCACGTCGCCTGGTGAGGATGGTATTACCTACAATATACTAAGATTGCTGTGTCGAATACCAGGCAATCCTTTACTCGAATTATACAACATGAGCTATGTAACTGGGGAGCTCCCTAAATCTTGGACCAACAGCCTCATCATTCCCATTCCTAAGCCCAATCAACAAAATTCCTTTCGCCCAATATCTCGTACTAGCTGCTTATGTAAAACATTTGAGAGGATGATTCTGAATAGTCTCATGTACAGAATCAAAAAAATTCTGTCCCCCTGATTGCATGGTTTCATGCATGGAAGGAGTGTGCACCATTGCATAGCTACCTTTCTCACTCTGCACACTGACAGCTCATACACTACCTTCCTTGACCTTAAATCTGCTTTTGATGTTGCCAACAGACATGTAATCATTAGTGAACTTGCCAGAATGGATGTTGGAGGATGGCTTCTCCCTGGATTAAAGGCTACCTGTCCCGAAAATCTTCTTTTTGTTCAGGGGCATGAAGTATAACTAAAGACTTTTTAGGAACCCCCAGGGGGTTGATCCCCCCACAATATTCTAATTTAAAGCCTTACTTAAGTTGCTTTAAACCCCATCATTTATGTCAGTTTTGCTGATGATATAATGATTCCCCCCGATTCTCCAACACCCCATCCTTAACCATGTACTGCCCGTGTCAGGACCTGGGGGTTTATAATCTCTACTGATAAAACAAAGATCTCAATAGGCGTCCTCCTCGACAGAGGCACAGTTCGCCAGATTCGTTGCATGATGGGTCTCTTCAGAATATGTAAACAGATCAGGTATCTAGGAGGTCCCCCCTACTTGGACCTGTGTAACGAATTTTTCGTTACAAAAAAACTGGAGCCAGGTTGTGGCAGGGTTTCACCCCCGGTATGGTGCTAAGTTAAAATTGGGAAAAAAGATGTATCTTGCTTATATTAGATTTGGTTCATTTTTCCCCTTTT
>WNWK01051362.1:0-12507 GCA_009830355.1 Cherax destructor
AAATAGAATATCGCCGTTAATAATATATAAAAAACCCACGATAACTCGCAACCATTGATTCAGGTTAGCTAAATTCAAATTTAGAGAGGTTTTTGGAAATAACAAGTTAATAAAAGGGAATTTTGGGGGAGCCTAAAAATGGGTTATCTGGGATAAATTTGAGAACGACTTAGCGTGAGCATGACCACCCTAACCCGAACCATAACACCCTTAGGCACTGGCATG
The DNA here is from genome assembly GCA_009830355.1 of Cherax destructor. NCBI lineage: Eukaryota > Metazoa > Arthropoda > Malacostraca > Decapoda > Parastacidae > Cherax > Cherax destructor. Next base: position 226 of record WNWK01051362.1, read on the forward strand.
TTTATCCTACTAAATCATCTTCTGTTCCCCCTAAAACCAGGACAGTATAGCGAATAAATCCACCAGTTATAACAGTATATTAGCTGATAAGCTGATATTCGATCAATTTTGTTATACAAACAAAAATTTTCCCCACTGAAAATCTTAATTTCCTGGAGGTGGGTTTCCCTGGTTATAAGGTTTCACAGTTAATGCTGGGTTTAAACCCCATGAAGCCAAATATAGAAAATCTGCTGTCATTATTTACGCAAAAATTTAAAGGAATGTGACGTTACCCGGGGGGAACACAGATTAAAAAAAGGGAACCCCATACACTGTTGTATGTTTAAAACCAAATACAATTTAGATATAAGAAACCGTAACCCCTCTATGCAAAAAACCAAAAATGAAGAAACACACAAGCCTCAGCAGACTTCCCGCGCACAGAACTTCACCAGTGTCGAGACGGTCAAAAAAGGTGTCTACAGTGATGTCCGGGGCTGTATAGGTGGTTCCCCACTTGCCAGATCCTCCTTCATGGCATACAGGTACTTTCCCAGAAGTTTTGAAGGGCCTGAAGGGTCGGGGCCCAGCAAATGATGTGCTCGCCATCAGTCGAGTCTTAAAACATCATGAGTGAGCTGAGGTTTGGGGCCTTTTCCCCCCGTGTTTGGCAGGTCACCACATCAGACAGTGAATCCTTGTGTCTACAAAACCAACTACTACTTGTACCCTCGGGACACTAGCGACTTAAAAAACCCCGGCGGGAGTTAATGCCCCCAAATCACAAAGGGGTAGGTTATGCTGGGATAAGACGTACACAGCAAGGTTATCCAACATTGTTATTGTTCCAGTTTATTTCTCCCTGGGTTATCAGGCTCCAGGTGCCAAGTGGACTAGACTGGCAACGTAATCAATAGTGTTGGTCACCATCTGTACACATGGAGCTGAAACCATTTTGGTTCCCCCGCACAAAATAAAATTAAAATCCCAAGCCTCGTCTTAGCTGCTACACTCAAATTCAAAGTGATGACAACACGCCCCGTTTCGCTTATATCCCTCACGAAAGACCCCTTTGGGGGGATTGTTAATCATTTTATATTAACCCCCGAAAAGACTTCCCCTTTTGCCCCCAAGATTTTAAAACCTCACAAACCTTATTTTTTACGCCTAGATGCAACTGAGTGTCACCCAGCGTTGGAAGATTTATACAAATTTCGTACAATATTACGTTAAAATTTAATGTTTTCTTTTCGTATTTTTTTAATGTGTTAAGACACAATTTCCCCGCTCGATTGGGACGTAGGTTTTAAAAGCCCCAACAGGACACGGAAGGTAGGTTTAGTGACGAACGACAGAGAGTGGAGAAGTTATCTCCTCTTTAACACTGGCACCAGCCACACTGACACGCTGCCTCGACGTTTCCCACAACACATCCTTAAAGGGGAGGGTTGCCATGCACCCCACCCCCGCCACAACCACTCCCATTATGCATTCTAAATAGTGAAAAGAGGGGCAACATTGCAAATATGGAGTGGGCATTAAGGGGTGATAATGAATTTTCCCACGAATAGCATGAGGTCTTAAGGATATGAAGCACTTCACCCCCTTTGAATCCAGAAATTTTTTTTCGGTGCCACAATTTTATGAATGGGTACGGATGGATTGATGTTCCTTAATATACATTAAGGAATATCTGAAGACAGAAGACCTAAAAAGGGGGAAATGACATGAAGGTAGAATACGACTGAACACATCCCGAAGACGAGGGGGAAACCCCGGGGGGGTGAATATTCCTTTGTAGCAATTTATTTTGGGGAGGAACCAAAAAAACGGCTTAATTATAACCCAATTTTTTGAGGGGGGGAGGGGAAGCCAGCGGAAGGCCTCGGTTATGACCCAAAACTCCAGTTGCGGGTCATCAAATGACTAAGACCCGGGGCCCGGAAACACTTGTCCTGTTTCCCTGACAAACCTTACCTAACCCCAACTGTAGGAAGCCAGCAACACAGTGGCAAAAAACTGGCATAGACTAACAATCATTTAAAGCCATTGATATTATTGTTCATAATGGTATAGACGTTTGACCAGAGGAAAGAGACTGTAGCTCCAAGCGGATCAAGAACCCTAGACCAGCAGAAGGCGCCCGCTGGCAAGGTGCGGTCTATCTAGGGGGCGTTGATGATATTAAATCCCCATGTTATGTAACTAAAAAGGGTTATATACACTTAAGGGATATATCCTAGTATATATACATCGGAGTTGTGTATATATTAAAATATATGCATCTCAGTATTATACACCCAGAAATGTATCAGTGGGATATACACCCCAGAAATGTATCAGTGATATACACCGAGAGGTGTATGTTCAGTGTATATACACCGAGAGGTGTATGTCTTTAGTGTATATACAAAGAGGGTATGTTCAGTGTATATACACCCAGAGGGGTTGGGCTCAGTGTATATACACCGAGAGGTGTATGTCCCAGGTATATCACCGAGGGAAAGGGTAAAAGTATTCTTCCGGGTCACCAAGAATACTTTTTAAAACCGTTCAGTCGATAGACTTTTTAAAAAACCCAATAATTTGAAACTATCACTGAAAGATCTTTAAAACAAAGTCCCGGAAGTAGGTTAGGTTAGGTAACAGTATCAGCAGTGAATAGAAACCCTTTTGCTGCAATGCAAATTTTCTAATCATCTGCTTTCCAGCCTATCACGGAAGACTTCAAAGGAACGATAAAGAAAACCCAAAATTAACCCCCGAAAGGGCCACAATGTCCACATGTTTTTATTGTAATTATGATGTATTTTATCCTTTCTTTTTAATTTTTTATTTGATATTTTCAATATTAGCTAAATTGAAAGTATCTTTTTTATATTATTATTTGACTTAGCTTTTATTATTAGGTAAGATGTAACAATTTACACTTTTGTGCTCATTATTCGAGAGTGTTAAGTAGCTGCCCGCATTTGAAACTACCTACATATCAGGTGTAGTGTCTGATTTGGGAAAATGGCTAATGTAATTCCTATTTTTAAACAGGGGACAAGTCACCACCGTCAAATTACCGCCCAATAAGCCTGACCGCAATTGTAGGCAAATTACTAGAGTCAAATAGGATATTATTAGAAGCCATCTAGATAACCATAATTTGATTAATGATATTCAGCATGGATTCACGAGGGGGCGTTCCTGCCTATCTAATTTATTAACCTTTTTAGTAAAGCTTTTGAGGCCGTTGGGTCACGATAAAGAATTCGATATTGTTTATTTAGATTTTAGTAAGGTTTTTTTTTATAGAGTACCGCACCAGAGACTGTTAAAGAAAGTGGCAGCTCATGGCATTGGGGATAAAGTGCTGTCAGGGGTCGAGTCGGCTCACCAAAGGAAGCAGAGAGCGGGGCATAAATGGGGTTAAATCCGAGTGGGGATCTGTAACAAGTGGTGTTCCACAGGGATCAGTCTTGGGCCCGTTGTTGTTTATAATATTTTCGATGACCTTGATGAGGAATTACTAGTGATATGAGCAAATTCGCCGATGACACGAAGATAGGTAGGATAATTGATTCAAACGTAGATGTCAGGGAACTTCAGGAGGATTTAGACAGACTCAATTCCTGGTCAGAAAAGTGGCAGATGCAGTTCAATGTAGAAAAATTGGTTCTGATGCTTGGAGTGTCCATAACCCAAGCACTTATAAGTTAAATAACGTAGAACTTAGCCATACAGATTGCGAAAAGGACTTAGGGGTTATGGTAAGCAGCAACCTTAAACCAAGACAGCAATGCCTAAGCGTACGTAATAAGGCAAACAGATTACTGGGATTTATATCAAGAAGGTAAGCAACAGAAGTCCAGAGGTTATATTACAGCTTTATACATCGTTAGTAAGGCCTCACCTAGATTAGCAGCTCAGTTCTGGTCTCCATATTACAAAATGGATATTAATTCCCTAGAAAACATTCAGCGAAGAAGGACTAAATTAATACATAGCATTAGAAATCTTCCTATGAAGAAAGATTGAAGACCCTAAAATTACATTCACTTGGACGAAGAATGAGGGAGACATGATCGAGGTATACAAGTGAAAATAGGTATTAACAAAGGGGATATAAATAAGGTCTTGAGGATATCTCCCCAAGAGAGAACCCGCAATAATGGATTCAAATTAGATAAGTTTAGATTTAGAAAGTATATAAAAAGTATTGGTTTGGAATAGGGTAGTTAATGAGTGGAACAGTCTGCCTAGTAGGGTTATTGAAGCAAGGACCTTGGGTAGTTTCAAATTTAGGTTGGATAAATTCATGAATGAGAGGGTTTGGGTTTGAGGATTTGCAACAATAAATAGAATTATCACCCCAAATATTTTTTTTTCCCAAATCTGAAACAACATTTGACATGGAACAAAAATCTTCTTCAGGCTGATTACCCCCTCAAAACTACGTCTTTAAGGGTGATGGGTTGTTAATTTTTTCACATCTCACTGCTTCTGTAAATTTCTGTACTGATTGAAGAAGACTACTTTGTAGGCAAAACTTTTAAAAAAGATACCTAACTGTTGACATTTTCTTACTTATCAACTTTTTCAGGGGTTTCCACTAGTTGGGGCACGTGGTTGTTGGGAAAACCCCCAAAACTGAGGTAGTGATGGGTGTGACTAGGGGAGATCAGTGGTTCAGTATGTGCTAGTAGGATTGGTTTGCTATCCACTGCTACTGGGTAACAGAAGGCCGTCTGGTTTTACTAGAAAAAATTTGCTGGGGACTCTGGCTGCCCACACTTTCTGGGTGTGGGGGCACAGGTATGGCAGTGTATTGTTCCTTTGTATAAAGGCAAAGGACAAAAGGGAGGCAAAATATGGGGGAATAAGTCGTTGAGTATACCAGGTAAAGTGTATGGTAGAGTTATTATTGAAAAAATTTAAAGAGAAGACGGAGAGCAGAATAAGAGAACAAGGTTTTAGGAAAGGTAGCCCAAATGTTTGCAGAAAACAAAAGGTGAACAGTATTTGAAAGAGTAAAGGGGTTTTTTGTGGCTTTTTGGATTTAAAAAATTGATAGGGGGGATAGGGGGAAAGTAGATGTTGCAGGTGTTGAATGGGAGGAGGTTACTAAAAGCAGTAAAGAGCTTTTATGAGGATAGTGAGGCCCAGGTTAGTGTGGAAGGGGGAGATACTGGAAAAAGGGGCCTTAGACAAGGAGGGGATGCCCCGTGGTTTTTCAAATATTTATAGAGGGGTTGAAAGAGAAATGAATGCGAGGGTTTTGGCAAGAAGGGGGGGGGTTAAAAGACAAAGAATCAAAACAAAGGGGGAGTTTCACAGTTGTTTTTTGTGATGACACGTGTTTGGGGGGATTCGAAGAAAGTTGCGATTGGGGGAGTTTTTGGTGGTAAAAAAAGAAAAAAATTTAAAAAGGAATATAAAAGAGTAAGGTGAGAGATAAAAAAAAAGATTAGGGGGACAAAAGAGGGAATCAGATTGGGGGAGAGATGGAGGAGGTGAATGTTTTCGATTTTTGGGGAGTAGACATGTCAGCAGATGGGTCTATGAAGGATGGGGGAATCATAGAATTGATGAGGGAAAAGGGTGAGTGGTGCACTTCCGAGTCTGTGGAGACAAAGAACTTTGTCCAGGGAAGAAAGGGGGGAATGATGAGGTATATACCAACACTCTTATATGGGTGTGAAGAGGGTGATGAATGCCCAACGAGGAGAAGGGGGAGGCAGTGGAGATGTCATGTCTGATAATGTGTGGTGAAAATAAGCAGAGAATCGAGTTTGGAAATTAGGAGGAGAGGGGGTTTCCCAAAAACTATTATCCAGGGGCTGAGGGGGGGGTTTTGAGGTGGTTCGGACATGTAAGAGAATGGAACGAAACAGAATGACCTCGGGGTGCATAAATCTGTAGTGGAGGGGGGGGTAGGGGTCGGCCTAGGAAAGGTTGGGGGGGGGGTAAAAGAGGTTTTTTTCGGGGGGCTTGTTTTCCCAGCAAGATGGGCATTTGATAGGAGGAATGGAGACAAAGGGTTTTTTTAATACTTGACGTGCTGTTGGAGTGTGAGCAAAGTAACATTTATAAAGGGGGTTCAGGGAAACCGGCAGGCCGGGCTTGAGTCCTGGAGAGGAAAGCAGTGTCTGCACCTGAAGGGGGGGAAGTTGCAGTTTTTAACTGTAGGTAAAGCACCCTCGGTAAAAAGTGATAAAGTGAATGATGATGAAAGTTTTTTTTTCCCCCCCTGCCTTGTGGGGAATGGCCGATTTTTAATAAAAAAATATTTGAACCGGCCTTCCCAATTTGTGCATTATTTGATGTTTTTCAATACACTTACCCACCCAAAATAGTATGTGCTAGCAGTTGTAACACCTGGACTGAGAAACCTGATACTCATCGACAGATAAGAAATATATAGGAAATATAAGCCTGGCACACGGATATACGGAGGGAGGCAATGAACCCACCCAACTGGCAATGATTTGGGTCCTTTCCTTTTAGTCTTTTTGGTCCAGTGACATGTTTATGTTCTACTAAATAGGAGGGTCCATGGAGATGCTGTCTAAAGACTATGATGCTGACCCATTAATGTGCTGAGTGTCTGGTGGAGGGCGGAGCAACTTGATGCCTCTAAGCTGCATTAACAGATCATTGATCAATATACTATTCCAAACACAAATTGTGCAATTATTGCTGTAGCAACCCTTTTCCGTATCATGTTTCTTTGTTGCTTGCGTTAGCCAGGCACACTGAGGGAATTTCCCAAAAAAAGGAGCTCCACAAAATTTTTTTTTCCTTTATGTTTTAAACCCCCAAAAGGGGTGGAGCGATAAGCCATCGGAAGGCCCGGCGGGTCATCATATGACTAAGACCCGCGTCAGGAAACACTTGTCCTTTTTCCCTGACGAATTTTCCCTACCTTTTTTGCTTTGCCTGGTCGTTCTGGACTAATAACATCGAGAATCACACACAGCATCAATAAAAAACCCAAACTGTAATATGTAATGTCTCGGGACTCTGGCCTAGAGCACATTATGTAGTTTTTAAATTATTATAAGGAATTTTCCTGTTTTCACAAATCTATGATAACTGGTCATTTCACAAATTCTCGCCAGTGTTGGGCATATACATCGTCAATATGAGTAAAAAAACTCATTACCTTTTTCCTTATAAATATAGAGCTTTCTATAATGCGAGAATGTGGTGTTCAACACCTGTAACAGGTGTTCGACAGGCAGATATTAATTCCCACTGCCTGAACCCTGGCATGAAGCAGGCCTGAACACCATCAAGACAAAAATAACAGTTGAAGAACATGATTTAAATGAGAAAAAAGTTTCAGTCTATTGAGCTTTTTTCATGTTAAAACTCTCCATAAAAGAAAATTGCTCTAATATAATGTCCTGCAACCCGTTTTTTTTCTATGGTTTAACCCTTTGGTGGTGATGATGGTGGTGATGCCTGACACATTTTTTTTTGATGGTGGTGGTGAGGTTTGAAAATTGTTTTGTGATGGTGGTGAGTCTGACACATTGTTTTGTGATGGTGGTGAGGTCTGACACATTATTTTGTGATGGTGGTGGTGGGGCTGACACATTGTTTCGTGGTGGTGGTTGTAAAGGGCTGCACAGGGATACTCATCAGACTTGTGCCGTCCCGCCAAAAATTTAGTGGGTCTCTTTAACTTCCGTCACTATCCCCCTCAAAGAACGTGACACGATATAAATCCAGGAAGCATAAGTGACTTAGAAAGTAGCTTCCGCTCCTTGACACTATCGTCGACCGGAATGCAACGTCAGTTTTTTAATGCATCTCGTTTTCCCAAAAAACGGGGGACTTCAACATTACTATATTATATTCAGGGGAGGGCTAAAACCTTATGGGGGATCAGCTCCTGGATTATTATTATTATTATAATCAAATAAAACCTAAACCCCAGGGGGGATACATTATTATTATAATCAAAAAAGCCTTTTAAAACCCCAGGGGTTATGCGCAGGGGGTTTAAACTACAGCTCCTGGAGGAAAAAGAAAATAATTGGGCGATGGAATGGGATAGCAGCTTCAAGATCCCCTTTAATCAGCCTCAGCCCCCTTTTAAAAAAGATTTCAAAGGGCACCTGGGCTATCGAGCCAGCCCAGCTGCTGCTACCAGTGTCTGACCGTTCTTTGTAATTTGCGTTTGAGTTTTGAAAAATTTATGAGATACAAGTGAAGACTGCTCCCCGGCGGGAAATCACATTATTTTACATCGTACAATACCCCCAAGCTATCTACATCATGGAATAGTTTTTCTTGTGCAAAGTTTTTTTGGGGTATATTGACAATAATAACGCAATTTTGGGGCAGAGTCAGGGGCAATTTAAAGTTAGTTTCAGAGTCGGTCGACGTGCCCAGCCACACACGCTCAACGTCAACAAACATACGAAATTCCATTTCTGCTGATAACAGGTATGTTATATTGCGTTACGACACACTATGTTGGGTTAGGTTAGGGTATATTAAGCTATGTTGGGTTGTGTTATGTTTGGCTATGTTAGGTTATGTTATGTTAGGTTGTTTTATTGGTTATAGTGTGTTATGTTTGGCTGTTAGGTTATAGTGCTTGGGATGGTTGGATATGTTTTTTTATGTTGTGTTATGTTCGGTTATGTTGGGTTATATTAGGTTAAGTTTGGTTAAATTAGGGTTTTTTGCGTTGTTATAGTGGGTTATTTACGTTATGTTAGGTTGTTAGATTTGGTTTGGCTAAGTTAGGTTATGTTAAGTTAGGTTAGGTTATGTTGGGTTATTTATGCTTGGTTTTTGCTTGGTTATGTTATGCTTGGTTATGTTATGTTGGGTTATGCTATGTTAGGTTGTTATGTTATGTTGACTTAGGTTATGTGGTTATGTTGGGTTATGTTAGGTTATATTGGGTTATTTTACGTTAGGTTATGTTGTTTATACCGGGATTATACCTGTGTTAGGTTAAAGTTAGGTTATGTTATCTTACGATATGTTATAGTATGTTAGGAAAAATTATGTAAGTTATGTTATGCTAGGTTATTTTATGTTAAGTAGGTCATGTTGGGGTTGGGTTATGATGGAGTTTTTTATCTTGGTTGTTGGTTATGTTTGATTTTGTTAGGTTATGTTGGGTTATATTAGGTTATGATAATATGTTGGTTTTTGGTATGTTAAATTATGGAATAAATAATATAAAATAGACACGAGGGGGAAAAAAAAAGAAATAGTATAATGTAATCCTTTATTGGCTACGTTTCCCCCACGCAGTGGAAGAAAATGATGGTGGGTTGGATTTAACAGACCTGCACGGGATGGTAGTAGAAATTTTTATTGGTAACGTGAAGAAGTTTCCCGGCAAGGGGTTCCCGCTATGTTGTAAAATCCCCTGGTTGAAAATTTTTAGATAAGATGGGGATGACTCCAAAAATCCTGCGGTACTGGAAATCTTCTTCCCCAAAGTCTTGGGCCCCTGTAGTTCTTTAAATGGTTGTGGAACAACGGTGCGAACAGGCGTTCCTCAAATGAAATTTTGGCCCGTTTGTTTCGCACGTGTTTGGAGGTTCTGGATGTCTCGCCCGCGTATAATTTGGGTTTCAGTCGTCCAAAAGGGGTTATGTATACCCCCCTTTTACTGCATGTATGTCTATTTTTTTGCGTTGGGTTTGATAGATCATGAGTTATGTAGGTTTATGTTAGTTTTTTGCTTAAATTTTGTTATGTTCTTACTTATTATGTTGTTTACTTATGTTATTTTTACGTTATGTTCTTGCACATTGTTATGTTGCTTACATTAGATTATCTTGTGTTGCTTACGTTATGTTATGGTGGAAGGTAAGTTTCGTCAGGAAACAGGACAAGTGTTTTCCCGACGCGGGTCTATCATATGATGACCCCAGCTGGGCTTTAGGTCATCTGACCGAGGCCTTCCACTGGCTTCCCTTACCCCCTTTTAAAAAAGTTTAATTTGTTGGTCACGTTGCTTACGTTAAGTTACGTACCTTTTTTAGGTTATCTTAGGTAATGTTACGTTGTTTTATGTTGGAAAAAAGACAAATATGTTTTTTTTTTAAATAAGGTACCACCTCTGGAACTGTCCTGGGGATCCTCATCCTCAAAAAAAGAATAAACTTCTTTGCCCAAAGCAGTGTGTAAACTAAGGATAACTGGCTTATCTATCTTATCTTATCAGCACGGTAAAAAAAACGTTCTGGGCAACTGAAACAAGCGAAGGGGCTCAGTTCCCGGCAAGTGAAGAAAACATGGCACACTCCGGCTCTAGTGCCAGTAGTGAAATGATTCAACCAGACAGGTAAAATGCCTTCAAAGAAAACTGCAAGCAATTTCTTTCACCCTGACCTTGTCACCTACAAGTGTTCCTCAAGCCTTTGCTTCCTGAGCTGTGGTACTTGGGAGTGTGATGGAGCCCCACAGCACAGTATTATATTATTATTACGTGTTCCTGCAAGCTAAAAATTTTACAGGAAAACTCCTCTCGTGAAATTCACACTGCTTTTTAACAGGATTTATTTTTAAAAAAATCTCCACCCCGTGTGCGGCCATCTCATCTTTAATATATTTTGGAAGATTCGTAACACAACCATCAGGGGTGGTTGTGTCCGAGAGGTTGTCCCGGGAAAACTGCGTCACCAGGATGGTTGACCTGTAACACTGCGTCACCAGGATGGTTGTTGGTGTGATGGATGAGCCAAATACTGTGGGAAATCCCCGAGCTGGGAGACTTCAGTAGTGAATGGGATGCAATTGTTTGATTCATAGAAGGAGAGGACAATTCCATTTCCGGCCCGGGACTCTTCAAGCATTAAGGCCACTCTTTGAAGGGTGCGCTTGTGAAAAAAATTTTGCGCTTCAGTGACAGTGAGGTTATTAAAAAATAAATCTGTATGTATTTTTTTAATAATAATAATATCTTTATTTCTACAAGTACATGTACAAGGTATACGGGCCCCACTGACATCAAGACGACTACTATATAAAAACCCCCTTGTTATCAGAGCATTTCGGGAAATTAGGTCATTTTTGTCCCAGGTCCCCACCCAGTCCACTAACACCCAGGAACCCATTTTACTGATGGGTGAACATGGACAACCGGTGGAAGCCCCCCCCAATTTTACCCTTTGCCGGGAATCAACCCCGAACTCTCAAGGGTGAAGCGAAACTTTCGCCACCAGGCCCGGGGCCACCCCCGAACTATACCATGTAGGGATTGAACTCGTGGCAGTGGTAATAACCCAGTGGCCCCTCGGGCCCTGGGTTTGTTTGCAATCATGTCATTGATTTCGGAGTCCCGATGGCGGCTTGGGGGGGACTAAGCTAGTGTTCGTCACGGCCACGCTGGCGGAGAAATTTTTCTGTAAAAAGCATTTGTGGTCACAGTGTGGCCTATGCTGATCTCTCTATGGTGTATAAATATACCAGTTGGATGAATCTTATTGTAGCCAGCTGGTCGTGGCCCATCCCGGCCTGTTTTTTTTCCTCCCCCGGTTCATCCCCCCCCTGGTATGGTTTGTTTGCAATCGTGTCATTTCATTTCGTAAGTCACTCCCCAATTGGGACAAGTCCTTTAACAACTGACAATTGCAACAAACATTTTGGGTCCTTTGGGATGGGATCATTCAACAGATATGAGGGGAAATTTGAACACTATTGCCATTTGTCCCGTGCACATGTCGATTGAAGGCTGGGCCTGTTTTTTGGGATGTATATATGTGTGTATGTGTGTATGTGTATATGTAAATGTGTATGTATATTTTGTGTGTGTGTGTGTGTGGCCCAACAATAAAAATTTCACCAAAAAACTCATTACGTTGTGACCGGGGGGTAGACTATGAAGTGTTCATTGCGTTATAATTTGTTCATGTTTTAACCATGTATAAAGTAAGTAAATTTATTCATGTTTCATTACCTTTTAACTTGTGGGGTTATTACCTTTGTAGCTTGTTAGTTCATTCCTTTTTAACGCTCAGCTATCAAAAATTTGGGGGAGTCCCCGGACCCCTTTTTCCCCCCTGTAATCTTTTGAAACCCCCCCAGGATGGGTATGGGGTGCAAAAAAAATCAACTGAAACAACTACCGGCTCCCCAAAACCTACCTGGTGACTCTTATAAACCACTCCAATGGTGCGTCTGGTATACAGACGCGCCATTGGGTACTCACCCTTATCCCGACCACTGGGTGGTTGGGTATAAGGGAAATGTTTTTGTATAAATTAAGATTCCCAATCATTGGCACGTGCTCTATGCCATTTAATTTAATACTAATGAATATCTTTCTGATTA
>WNWK01051363.1:0-12507 GCA_009830355.1 Cherax destructor
TTTAAATCTGTCTTACAGCATTATTAACATGTGTCAAGATAGATGGGAAATCAATAGGTGTGATACTTAGCTCTTGTGTTTGTTATTAAATGGCACTTCTCAGGGTAGTATGTACAATGTTCACTCTTACATTATTATCATGTTTATTGTAATTTAGTAAAACGCATCAACGCCAGTGTGTGGCCACCGCTGTGTTGTGATGGTGCCTTTTCTAACATAGTTTTGTCAAAGCGTGACTGTGGGCTCGTTTGGCATAGAACTTGATCACTTTTATGTTAGGCGAGTTTCACATGTCCGCAATCTTATAGCCTCAGACTATTAAAGTAATTTTACATATGAGCAGTGCCAAAAAGTCTATGATTGTGTGACTAATTCTCCAGTTATAATGTTTATGTTTATTTCCTTTTTTTCCCCTTTGCCTAGCGGTGTCCGTGTGGACCCCACTAGCAGAGTGAGACCTATGGTCTAGGGGTGGGGTGTTATGCAGGTTTCTGCATGACATTTAAATATACGTAATATATAGCTATTGGAGAAGTGTGCCATAAATTTCAGGTAATTAGGAAAAACAGTAATAATAATGTATATATAACCTTTAGATAAATGTAAATGATAATTTTAGAAATATGCTGTGCTTTTGGTGAATACTGTAAAGTAAGTTTAAGCGGTGAAATAGAGAAATCCAGCTAGGGATTTATTTTCCAAATGTTTGTGGTGAGGTGCGGCGTCGCGTGGGTTACACATGGCGCGGCATGGATAGCAGTGGCGAGACGGAGCCTGGGTTCAGCTAAGTTTGTGATGTTGTATTCCCTTTTTGTGTAGCTAACTCAAGCCATAGGCTCTTTTAATGGTGTACCAGTACACACCCTGGGCTCGGACATGGTCGGGGCCCGAAAGGACGAGTGTGAACTGAAGAAATAGGAGGAGATGTGTTCTGGAGGATGGGAGTGGTGGCTGGGCTGACCGCTTAGTGAATTGTTTTGTTTTTGAAGTGACCACCCGGCCGCCTTCTCCGTCCTGTACTGTTTTTGAGGGGGTTTGGCTAATTGATATGTGAAGAGGCGTGTTTGGACTGTATATAGTTTAATATAAGTAAATAAATGTATATTTTCTTACCTAGGAATTTTTGTGTGGAACCTTCTGATACCCTAACCCAGTGGAGCACTAAACCACACTGATAATACCAGCTTTGTTTATGGGGATAGACCTGGAAGGCCTAGTTTTACAGGGGTTTTGTGTAACTTTTACCCTTTGCCCTTAGACAAGGCATTAGGCCTCAGGGAAACCCCAATTTCTGCGTAACAGGCTGTATACGCTATAAATGTCAGCTTATTTTAGTGAAGGAAATACAATCATTTATTATCACTGCTGCCTTTTTGTTCGTTCGTAATTGCTATCGTGGAGGCCAATATGGGAGCCTGTCCTGAGGTTTGTGTCTCCGCATTGTCTCTCTGAGTCTGCCTTCAGCACCGCGTTCCAATCTGGAAAGTGCTAGTTGACACTGATGTTGAAGTCCTGGCTATAATATTAGCAGACTTAATGAGACACTCCAGTGGCTTTAGCCACTGGAGTGACTCGTCAACTTGCTTAATGACCAAACCAGCAGTGAGAAACATGTTAACGAGGCAAGGAAACAACGTGTCCCAAATAAAGGTAGAGGAATTTGTGGTCTGTCTTCTATCCAGGCTGCCCTCATTAAGTGTATCAAGATGGCCGTCTACCAGGCTGGTCACTGTTGGACTGAAGTGATCACTACTACACAGCTTTCTTCTCCAAGTAAATACGGGTGGAAGAGGGTCGAGACTGGTTGGGCATTTCCTGGACGACCCTTCCACAAGCTACACAAGCTTGTACAGAACTAATACAATGAGTTGCATAGTATTGCACAAGACTGTGTAAGTGGTGAAAAGCTGCTCTCCGGTGCACTGCTGTTTGTGTATGTGGCGAGCCTTTTACTGAGAAAAATAGCCAATCCTATGTTAATATTTCTTTAAAAAATGTTTCATTAGCCTATTAATGACATACACTTATGTGTCTAATTTACCGACATACACGTAGTGGCCACTTTATTGATTACACTGTTCTCCTGCTCATTAATGCAAATATATTACCAGCCAATCACGTGGCAGCATTTCAGTGATTAAAATCATGCAGACAGACATGGTCAAGAGGTTCAGTCGTTGTTCAGACCATAAGTCAGAATGAGGAAGAAATGTTATTGATCTAAGCGACTTTTGGCCATAGAGTGATTGTTGGTGCCAGATATACGAGGGTTTGATTATCTCAGAAACTGCTGATCTCCTGGGATTTTTACACAACAGTTTCTATAGTTAACTGAGAATGGTGTGAAAAACACAAAACATAAAGTGAGTGACACTTCTGTGGTCATAAAACGCTTTAATAATGAGAGAGGTCAGAGGAGAATGACCTGACTGGTTAAAATTGACAGGAAGGCGATAGTAACTCAAATGACCATAAATTACAACAGTGATATGCAGAAAAGGATCTGTGAATGCACATGACATCGCACTTAAAGTGTATGGGCTACATCAGCAGAAAATCTACTCTGGGTTCCACACCTGTCAGTTAATAACAGGAAACCGAGGCTATAGACTCACGAAAACTGGACAGTTGAGGATTGGGAAAACGTCGCCTGGTCAGACAAATCACGATTTCTCCCGTGACATGCATATGGTACTGTCAGAATTTGGCGTAAACCTTTGAGATGTGGTGTATCTGGACATTTACAGCAAGTGTGGTGCTATCATGTCAACCTGGACCAGAACCTCTACGGAATGTTTCCAGCACTTTATTGAATCCATGATACGACGACGTCAGACTTTTCTGGAGGCCAGGGAGGCCATACATAATGCTGGAAATACACCAAATATATTGACCATTAAGTGTAGCTCTATTAAAAAAAAAAAAAAACCTTCCTTAGCAATGTTTTTCCCTCAACACGTTTTTAATAAGAATCTTCTGTAATTTATATATTTTTATTTGTGACGAAATACATTATTTCCAACAAAAGTAATATATTTTGTCGTAGATTTTATTGTATATATATATATATATATATATATATATATATATATATATATATATATATATATATATATATATATATATATATATATATATATTTGTTGTGTGTGTGTGTGTGTGTGTGTGTGTGTGTGTGTATTCTGAAAGTGTGCCAGGTTTCATTATTTAATTATAAAGGTCGCACTTTATTTGCCTCTCTATTGTACTATTATTACCAAATAATAGTTTGATGAACTATGTTGCAGTTGTTGTTGCAATGATGTTCTTAATGATGTTGAAGTTCTTATTGTTGCTGATGATGTTTTGTTGTTGTTGATGTTATGTTATTGTTGTTGTTCCTGTTGTTTACTTTAAATATTACTTTATAAGAGTTATTACATAAATAGGATACTACATAAATAGGATTATTATTATTATTAATATTATTAAACATTAATGCATATTTTCCAATGCTTTCTTAACTGTACATTTTCTAAATATTAATATTATTAATCTTATTATTATTATTTGTCTAGAGTAGTATTAATATTACAGTTTGTCTCCGGTAATATTATTTTAACTTATTAACAAATATTATAATTCAGAGCTGGAATGACAACATTCACTTGTTGTAAAGAAAATCTTAATTGTCTGAGCAGACGAGAAACCTTGCAAGAGTTGTTCTTCATTTTGATTATTTACATAACAGATAGCATTGTATTATAGTTTGAGCGAATATTGCCTTGTTCAGTTACACCCACAATCTTAAGACAGGAAATACAGGGTAGTATGTCAAGCCTCAAGATGTTTATTGTATTCAATTGGTGTGGAGCCTCGAGCCTCACTCTTAGACATTGTGTATTGCTTTTAGAGAACTCACTGCTGGTGTGGGATTTCACGTTCTCTTTTTTGATGAATTAGACACATATCCTACATCGGGTATCTTTACTTGTAGACGTTTCGCCATTCAGTGGCTTTATCAGTTCATGAATATTGTAGAAATATATACAGCAAATAGTGGAAGATGAGGTAATGAGACCCTCAGCCTAGGAGCAGGTGGTTAGCACCGTAATCTTGAAGTATCTGAAGCTTCAGATTCTTCAAGACCACAGTGTTGTACATTAGCTTTATTATCATCGTGTCAGTATTGAATACCACTGATACACAGCTCTTTCTCTCTCACTCTCAAACACTGATACACAGCTCTCTCTCTCTCTCTCACTCTCAAACACTGATACACAGCTCTCTCTCTCTCACTCTCAAACACTGATACACAGCTCTCTCTCTCTCACTCTCAAACACTGATACACAGCTCTCTCTCTCTCACTCTCAAACACTGATGCACAGCTCTCTCTCTCTCACTCTCAAACACTGATACACAGCTCTCTCTCTCTCACTCTCAAACACCGATGCACAGCTCTCTCTCTCTCACTCTCAAACACTGATACACAGCTCTCTCTCTCTCACTCTCAAACACTGATACACAGATCTCTCTCTCACACTCTCAAACACTGATACACAGCTCTCTCTCTCACTCTCAAATACTGATACACAGCTCTCTCTCTCTCACTCTCAAACACTGATACACAGCTCTCTCTCTCTCACTCTCAAACACTGATACACAGCTCTCTCTCTCACTCTCAAACACTGATACACAGCTCTCTCTCTCTCACTCTCAAACACTGATACACAGCTCTCTCTCTCACTCTCAAACACTGATACACAGCTCTCTCTCTCACTCTCAAACACTGATACACAGCTCTCTCTCTCTCACTCTCAAACACTGATACACAGCTCTCTCTCTCTCTCTCACTCTCAAACACTGATACACAGCTCTCTCAAACACTGATACACAGCTCTCTCTCTCACTCTCAAACACTGATACACAGCTCTCTCTCTCACTCTCAAACACTGATACACAGCTCTCTCTCTCTTACTCTCAAACACTGATACACAGCTCTCTCTCTCTCTCTCACTCAAACACTGATACACAGCCTCTCTCTCACTCTCAAACACTGATACACAGCTCTCTCTCTCTCACTCTCAAACACTGATACACAGTCTCTCTCTCTCACTCTCAAACACTGATGCACAGCTCTCTCTCTCTCACTCTCAAACACTGATACACAGCTCTCTCTCTCACTCTCAAACACTGATACACAGCTCTCTCTCTCTCACTCTCAAACACTGATACACAGCTCTCTCTCTCACTCTCAAACACTGATGCACAGCTTCTCTCTCTCACTCTCAAACACTGATACACAGCTATCTCTCTCACTCTCAAACACTGATGCACAGCTCTCTCTCTCACTCTCAAACACTGATACACAGCTTCTCTCTCTCACTCTCAAACACTGATACACAGCTCTCTCTCTCACTCTCAAACACTGATACACAGCTCTCTCTCTCACACTTTCAAACACTGATACACAGCTCTCTCTCTCTCACTCTCAAACACTGATACACAGCTCTCTCTCTCTCACTCTCAAACACTGATACACAGCTCTCTCTCTCTCTTTCTCACTCTCAAACACTGATACACAGCTCTCTCTCTCTCTCACTCTCAAACACTGATACACAGCTCTCTCTCTCACTCTCAAACACTGATACACAGCTCTCTCTCTCTCTCACTCTCAAACACTGATACACAGCTCTCTCTCTCTCTCTCTCACTCTCAAACACTGATACACAGCTCTCTCTCTCTCACTCTCAAACACTGATACTTGGACACAAAACACTGCTGCTTTCCTGCCTTGTTCTCCAGTCCTTTGCGTTATTCTTAAGAACATAAGAATGGAGGAACACTGCAGCGGGTCTCCTGGCTCATACTAAGCCACTAAACAAGTAGAGATTGTGCATGTGTGATTTTTGCTGGTGGAAATACACAATCATAACATTTAAGTTTATTTCAGTAGTTTTTGAGCTTTGCTCTGACAACTGTTGTTATGGTATCTTTCTCTGGTACATTTGAGTTCATGGAATTGCTCTACTTGATACAGTGATAGGGGTTATGTTATCTATGGAGTGACATGTCTACTCAAGACTGCTATTGTTGGCTGCTTTGCTCGCAACATTGTGTTGACTAATAATTGATAGCATTACTTGTGTGTGTTCTAAAATGGAGATTATATTTACGGTGTTGTCGATAAGTGATTTACTTGTATCTTTAGTATAATTAATTATATTTATGAAATTGATGTACATAGTACAATTAATCATTATTCACTTGTAAATACGGTTTTTTCAAGTATAAGTCAGTGTCTGAAATACTCAGGTCAGGTCAGACCACCGAGGTTTTGCATTGTGTTAATTCCTCTTAATTTATTTAATAGGCTAAGATATGCTAAAACCTTATTGAAATGAAATATACATGTATTTTTCCACAGCCTGGAGAAGGGTGTAGTTGCTGCTTACTGCCCGTCTTGTTGTGTAGAAGTTCACTTCTCGCTGTCCTCGGAGTGGAGCCAAGCGCGGTACTTTTTTTAAACAGATCAATTTTATAGACTAAGAGCTTTAGCTACATTGGCCTTGTACATAGCAGTAAGGTCACTCACATCCCTCTGGTGTTGAAGGCTCTGCTGAAATGATAGATCTGTCCAGGCTGGGTCCAGTGTTCTATAATCTGTCAAGAAGTCGTAGATGAGACGTAGGTCAGGCAATCCAAGAAAGTGGAGCATACTCAAGGTGTGAGTGCATTTGTGCTTCGAACAGTCTTGCAGTTTGTACCGCTAAGGAAATACGAGTTATGTCTAAGTGCTTTCAGCTTCTGGTTTGCAAGATTTACTAGGTGATTCTTCATATCAGTTTGGAATCAAATTTCACCAGAAAGATATCAACCTCGTCCCGGGTTTCAACACCCCTATTTATTCTCTTGGATAAGTAAATGTCAGAGTACAGTCGTCTCAATATGAATGGGATTCTGGGATGAGTTGAATAATGTCACTGAAGTAGACATTGCATAAGATGGTCCAAGCACACTTCCCTGTGGAACACTTGCACCAAAAGAGTACAATGTTGACACTGTTCAGCTGATAACTACTAAGGCACTAAGAAGGCACAGTGCAGATCCAGCGACTTCTAGTGCTTGCAGTTTTGCCAAGAGTCCCTGGTGCCATACTCGGTCGAAGGTGGCAGCAATGTCCAGTGCTTGTAAACAGCTGATATTGAATTCGTCCAGTGACTGGTGCCGCTTGGTGGAGAGGTTTAAGAACAGATCAGCAGCAGAATGATCCTCTTTGAAGCCATATTGACAGTCACAATGATGCGAGTGGTAGTCGAAAACCCCTGTCATCTGTCGTATGATTATTGTCTCAGTGACTGACAGGAGTGACACTGATCTCTAGTTGCTTATTTCCATTTTGCTCTTCTTTTTGTGAACAGGGACAACATTTGTCTCACACCCTAGAGAAGGTCATTTACACTGTTCTAGGCAATGCTGATAGGTGCTAGTTAGAGATGATGCTAGCTAGCCTGCACATCTACTCACTAATCTTGGGTTCACGTATTTGTGCCCCACAGCCTCTTCTTATTACAGCGAATTAAGGAGAAGCTGCATTATCAGCTTTCTCTGTTTGTCTGTCTGTTTGAATCTGTATCTGTCTCTGTCTCTCTCTGTCAAAAATAATCATAATTTTTAAAGGGGTGGACCGGTAAGCCAGCGGAAGGCCTCGTTCAGATGACCAAAAGCTCCAACGGCGGGTTATTATCTGACTAAGACCCGCGTCAGGAAACACTTGTCCTGTTTCCTAACAAACCTTACCTAACCTCTCTCTGTCTCTGTCTCTGTCTGTCTCTGTCTCTCTCTTCCTACTTCTCATTAATGGTGTTTATAGTGTATCTGCTTCACACGTCACACTCCACTAGTGCCATTACAGCTGCTAAGTAACTTTTTCCCACAAGGCAAGAATATTTTTAGCCTTATAATAAGATTAAAAATAAACTCTCAGCTTATATTCTCTGAGAGAAATGCGTCTTTAATATACCCAGTGTGTTCATGTGTGTCAGCTTAACTATTATAGGAAGGTAAACTTCATGAAGTGGTAGACTATTACCACTACCACTACTACAACAACTGCTACTACCATCACTACCACTACTACAACAACTGCTACTACCATCACTACCACTACTACAACAACTGCTACCATAACTACCACTACTACAACAACTGCTACTACCATCACTACCACTACTACAACAACTGCTACTACCATCACTACCACTACTACAACCACTGCTACCATCACTACCACTAATGCAACCACTACTTCCATCCCTACCACTACTACAACCACTGCTACCATCACTACTACTAATGCAACCACTACTTCCATCCCTACCACTACTAGAACCACTGCTACCATAACTACCACTACTACAACAACTGCTACTACCATCACTACCACTACTACAACAACTGCTACCACCATCACTACCACTACTACAACCACTGCTACCATCACTACGACTACTACAACCACTGCTACAAATCACTACCACTACTACAACTACTGCTACCATCACTACCACTACTACAACAACTGCTACCATCACTACCACTGCTACAACCACTGCTACCATCACTACCACTACTACAACAACTGCTACCATCACTACCACTACTACAACCACTGCTACCATCACTACCACTACTACAACTACTGCTACCATCACTACCACTACTACAACAACTGCTTCCATCACTACCACTACTACAACCACTGCAACCATCACTACCACTGCTACAACCACTGCTACCATCACTACCACTACTACAACAACTGCTACCATCACTACCACTACTACAACAACTGCTACCATCACTATCACTACTACAACAACTGCTTCCATCACTACCACTACTACAACCACTGCTACCATCACTACCACTACTACAACCACTGCTACCATCACTACCACAACTACTGCTACCATCACTACCACTACTACAACCACTGCTACCATCACTACCACTACTACAACAACTGCTACCATCACTACCACTACTAACACCACTGCTACCATCGCTACCACTAATACTACTACAACCACTGCTACTATCACTACCACTACCACAACCACTGCTACTATCACTACCACTACTATAACCACTTCTACCATCCCTACAACTACTACAACCAATGCTACCATCACTACCACTACTACAACCACTGCTACTATCACTACCACTACTACAACCACTGCTACTATCACTACCACTACTACAAAAACTGCTACTATCACTACCACTACTACAACAACTGCTACCATCACCACCACTACTACAACAACTGCTACCATCACTACCACTACTACAACAACTGCTACCATCACTACCACTACTACAACAACTGCTTCCATCACTACCACTACTACAACAACTACTACTACCATCACTACCACTACTACAACAACTACTACTACCATCACTACCACTACTACAACCACTGCTACCATCACCACCACTACTACAACAACTGCTACCATCAGTACCACTACTACAACCACTGCTACCATCACTACCACTACTACAACAACTGCTTCCATCACTACCACTACTACAACAACTACTACTACCATCACTACCACTACTACAACAACTGATACCATCCCTACCACTACTACAACCACTGCTACCATCACTAACACAATTACAACCACTGCTACCATCACTACCACAACTACTACTACTACAACCACTGCTACCATCACTACAACAACTACTACAACTATTATTACAACCACTGCTATAATCACTACCACAACTACTACTACTACAACCACTGCTACCATCACTACCACTACTACAACAACTGCTTCCATCACTACCACTACTACAACAACTACTACTACCATCACTACCACTACTACAACAACTGCTACCATCCCTACCACTACTACAACCACTGCTACCATCATTGCCACAATTACAACCACTGCTACCATCACTACCACTACTACTACTACTACAACCACTGCTACCATCACTACCACTACTACAACCACTGCTACCATCACTACCACTACTACAACCACTGCTACCATCACTACCACAACTACTACTACTACAACCACTGCTACCATCACTACCACAACTACTACTACTACAACCACTCCTACCATCACTACCACAACTAAAACCACTGCTACCATCACTACCACAACTACTACTACTACAACCACTGCTACCATCGCTACCACTACTACAACCACTCCTACCATCACTACCACAACTATTACTACTACAACCACTGCTACCATCACTACCACTACTACAACCACTCCTACCATCACTACCACAACTACTACTACTACAACCACTGCTACCATCACTACCACTACTACAACCACTCCTACCATCACTACCACAACTACTACTACTACAACCACTGCTACCATCACTACCACAACTACCACTACTACAACCACTGCTACCATCACTACCACAACTACTACAACTACAACCACTGCTACCATCACTACCACAACTACCACTACTACAACCACTGCTACCATCACTACCACAACTACCACTACTACAACCACTGCTAGAATCACTACCACAACTACCACTACTACAACCACTGCTACCATCACTACCACAACTACCACTACTACAACCACTGCTACATCATTGCCACTATCCCATGAAGACCAGTGAGACAGAGATGGGCAGTATCACCGTCAATGATGTATACTACAAACTATAAATACCCTCACGTGAACATATTGAATTTATTATAAATAAATTCACAAAAAAATAGAATGAACAATAAATATCTGACGAAAAACTAAAATAAACTTTAAATCAACATTGGCAACACATCCCGTGTTGACATGACTGTAATTATTATTACTCATAGTAGAATTACTCTCAGTGTTCAGGATTATTTAGGATTAGCTTATGATTATTATTACTGTAATTATTACTCTTATTATTATTGTTATTTTTATCAATATTATTATTATTATTATTGTTATTATTATTATTATTATTATTATTATTATTATTATTATTATTATTATTATTATTATTATTATTATTATTATTATTATTATTATTATTATTACAGTTTTATTTACCCAATTATGTCAGTCGAAAGTGTACTAGGATGTTAAGTGCTCTAGGTCAAAGGAGTATTTTCATCGCTAGCAGAGTCTGCCTGGAGGTGGATCAGGGCCTGATCAACTAGGCTCTTACTGCCAGCCGCATGCAATCCAACGTACGACCCACAGCCCTCCTCGTCAAGTACTGCCCTCATATATTTAAATGTCATAATATGTCACATTATTTGATATTATGTAAGGCCATGTGAGTAGGTACCCCAGGATAACATATGGGTGATACATGCTCAGAGAAGAGTCAGTAGGACTGCCTTAGGTCTTAATTAGGGGACTCGCTTTCCCACATCCGTCGATTAATTATACTTAATGATAGTTCTGTGACTGTTGTCTTTTCTCAGAATACTTCAAACAAGTGACAGATTAACGACCTTGAAATATGGCTGACATATTTGACGCATTTCGTTCACTTTCGTTGGATTTCGTTGAGAGCTGGAAGATACCTGAGGCTCTCTCACTCTGGTGACATTCGTGTTGTACAGTGGGATTCTTTCAGTGGATATTCAGTGGAAATTGAGTGGCATTGAGTGGGTTCTTCCTGTCGTGGTTTTCTACTGTAGTGAAAGAACAAAAGGCACAAAACCTTTACTAGAACAATATACAATTAACCTGCACACAGAAGACAGAAACTTATGACGACATTTCGGTCCAACTTGGACCATTTACAAGTCCACCATCCTGTGTGTGAATGAGCCACCATCCTGTGTGTGAATGAGCCACCATCCTGTGTGTGAATGAGCCACCATCCTGTGTGTGAATGAGCCACCATCCTGTGTGTGAATGAGCCACCATCCTGTGTGTGAATGAGCCACCATCCTGTGTGTGAATGAGCCACCATCCTGTGAGTGAATGAGCCACCATCCTGTGTGTGAATGAGCCACCATCCTGTGTGAATGAGCCACCATCCTGTGAGTGAATGAGCCACCATCCTGTGTGTGAATGAGCCACCATCCTGTGTGTGAATGAGCCACCATCCTGTGTGTGAATGAGCCACCATCCTGTGAGTGAATGAGCCACCATCCTGTGTGTGAATGAGCCACCATCCTGTGTGTGAATGAGCCACCATCCTGTGAGTGAATGAGCCACCATCCTGTGTGTGAATGAGCCACCATCCTGTGTGTGAATGAGCCACCATCCTGTGTGTGAATGAGCCACCATCCTGTGAGTGAATGAGCCACCATCCTGTGTGTGAATGAGCCACCATCCTGTGTGTGAATGAGCCACCATCCTGTGTGTGAATGAGCCACCATCCTGTGTGTGAATGAGCCACCATCCTGTGTGTGAATGAGCCACCATCCTGTGTGAATGAGCCACCATCCTGTGTGTGAATGAGCCACCACCCTGTCAGTGGATGAGCCACCATCC
>WNWK01051364.1:0-12507 GCA_009830355.1 Cherax destructor
ATATTTTTTAACAGGTAACGAGGCAAAATTTTGAATAGTTTACATTAAAACATAAGCGTTATATTTATTAACAGGTTATGCATGCAGAATTTTGAATATTTTATGTTAAAGAGAAGAATTATATTTATTAACAGGTTACGCAAGTAGAATTTTTAATATTTTACGTTAAAACAGAAGCGTAATACAGTAGAACGTCATTTAGCACGAGATTATGTTACACGTTACCGGTATTGCACGATTTAAGTTTTGCGACACATTATCATCTTCCCGACGTAAAGATGATATTACGGTTCAGCAGGAGGAAAAAATTTTAGCGCGCGGTCGCCCGCGTGGGTTAAACCATTGAGTCAGTGGGGAGTCCTTGTGCCATCCCCCGCCACCCTCACCCACCCACGCATCCCTCCCAGCGTTCAGTTTGGTTCGTACACGTGCAGGACGATAAGTATCGGGAAGCTCGCTGTGTTTATTTACATTCATTTCCTGATTTTCATTGCATTTTGATAAATATACCAAGAAATCATGGCACCCAGTAAGCATACAAGTGTTCCAGCAAGTGACAAGAAAAAGTTTAAGCGTTCAAGTCTAGGAATTTCAAAGAAAATCGAGATATTAGATAAGCTTAAGAGTGGCTCACATGTGAGGGATATAGTGAGGGCCTATGGCCTTAATGAAAGTCAGTTCGTACCATTAGGAAGAATGAGGCAAATATACGAGCTTGTGTAATGAATAACCCAAAATGTGACCTCATGAAAAGAATGACACGTAGGTCCCAACAAGTAAATAAAACTGAAAACTTGTTGCTTGAGTGGATCGAACAGAAAACAAAGAAAGGTGCACCACTTAGTTTTCTCTTAATTAGGAAAAGGCCTTACAGTTGTTTAAAGCAGTGTGTGATAAGGAAGGCAGACCTGAAAACGCGTGTATGTTTACCACAGGCTGGTTCAAGAACTTTAAGTTGCATAATAAGTTACATAATATTAAGTTTTCTGGTGAAAGTGCTTCAGCTGATCATACAGCAGCAAGTAATTTCCCTGCTGAATTTCAGGAACTTATTTCCGAGGGTGGCTATGAGCCACAGCAAGTTTTAATGCTGACGAGACAGGTGTTTTTGGAAGAAAATGCCAACACGAACTTTTATCAGTCAGGAAGAGAAAAGTGCACCGGGCTTCAAGGCAGCAAAGGATCGCTTCACCTTGCTCCTTTGCGGTAATGCATCAGGTGATTTCAAGTGTAAGCCCATGGTTATTTACCACTCTAAGACTCCTCGTGTTTTGAGAGGTGTGGATAAAACACCTTACCAGTAATTTGGAAGTCAAACCAGTCAGCATGGATGACAGAGGAAATATTTATTGACTGGTTTAAGCATCACTTTATTCCTGAAGTCAAGTTTTACCTGCACACCAAGAACCTTGCATTCAAGGCTCTCTTCATTCTTGATAATTCCCGTACTCATCCACAAGCTTTGCTGGATGTGACACCACATATAAAAGTTGTATTTTTACCTCCAAATACAACATCTCTGATACAACCACTGGACCGGGGAGTTATTCAGACATTCAAGTGTAACTACACAAAAAAAATTATAAAAAAACTAGTTGCATCAATGGACTCTGACTCCAACCTGGCAGTACCAAGCTTCTGGAGTAAATTTAACATTGCAGATGCCATCAGCTATGCTAGAAGTGCATGGAATGAAGTGCCCCAATCAACATTAAATGCAGGCTGGGGAAAGTTATGGCCTTCTGTAGTTAATTCTTTCACTGGTTTTCCCTTGCTTGAGAGTCAGGTTCAGGAAATTGTTCAGCTGGCAAGGAGATTACCAGGTGATGGTTTTGAAGATATGAATGAAGATGATGTGAATGAACTCTTAGAAGATGATGATGATGAAGACAGGAGTCCAGAGGAAATGTTGGCAGAGTTCGATGCACAGATGCAAGGGAGGGAGATAACAGAAGAAGATGAAGAAGAACCTGAAGAAAAGAGTTAACATTGCAGCAGTTACGTGAGCAGTTCCATGTTGCTGCTAAACTAGCAGACTTTTTCACTGAAGAGGACCCTGACAAAGCTAGAAGCAGGGCTTTGAAACGGGGTCTAGACCAGCTGATGATGCCTTACCGTCAGCTGTATAATGTAATGCAGAATAAAAAAGCCCAGAGATCCATTACAGAATTTATGCACACTGCAATACAACCATCGACTTCAGCACCAGAACCTCTACCATCCACTTCTACCGACAACCAACAAGCATCCACCTCAGCCCAGTAGGGCCACACCATCCATATCCACTCTTCACTACCATCCACAAACATCATTACCCACAATTTAAGGTAAGAAATACTATTATTTCTATTGCATTTGTAGTCTTAAGCAGTAATACAGTAGATCATGACAATGCACTACAATTACATATCCACCTCAGCTCAGTAGGGCCACACCATCCATATCCACTCTTCACTACCATCCACAAACATCATTACCCACAATTTAAGGTAAGAAATACTATTATTTCTATTGCATTTGTAGTCTTAAGCAGTAATAGATCATGACAATGAACTAAAATTACATATTCGCCTTCAATTTTTGCAAGATATGTTGGTCTAAAAAAACTTGTTTGGCTTTTTGGGGACTCTCAAACACGTAACCCTATTTTTCCCATAAGTTCTGTTAATTATTTAAGACGAAATTATCTAACACGACTTTTTCAGGAACGTATCTATCGTGCTAAATGACGTCCTACTGTATTTATTAACAGGTTATGCAGGCAGAATTTTTGAATATTTTCTGGTAAAACAGAAGTGTTTTTATTTATTAACAGGTTATGCAGGCAAAATTTGGAATATTTTATGGTAAAACAGAAGCGTTATATTTAATAACAGGTTACGCAGGCAAAATTTTTAATATTTTACGTTAAAAAGTGTTATATTTATTAACAGGTTACGCAGGGAAAATTTTGAATATTATATGTTAAAACAGCAGCGTTATATTTATTATCAGGTTACGCAGGCAACATGTTGAATATTTTACGATAAAACAGCAGAGTTATATTTATTCACACATTACGCAGGCAAAATTTTGAATATTTTATGTTAAAGCAGAAGCGTTATATTTATTAAAAGGTTACACAGGCAAAATTTCGAATATTTTACGTTAAAACAGCAGCGTTATATTTATTAACAGGTTACACAGGCAGAATTTTGAATATTTTATGTTAAAACAGAAGCGTTTTTATTTATTAACAGGTTACGCTGGCAAAAGTTTGAATATTTTACGTTAAAACAAAAGCGTTATATTTATTAAAAGGTTACGCAGGCAGAATTTTGTATATTTTACGTTAAAACAGAAGCATTATATTCCTGAGTGACTATATTCCAAAGTGACTATATTTTAGAATGAATATTATACTGACTATATTCCAGAGTGACTATATACAAGAGTGACTATATTCCTGAGTGTTTATATTCCAGAGTCACTATATTCCAGAGTGACTATATTCCAGAGTGACTATATTCTGACTACAATCCAGAGTGACTATATTCAAGATATATTCCAGTGACTATATTCCAGAGTGACTATATTCTAGAGTGACTATATTCTGACTATATTCCAGAGTGAATATATTCTGACTATATTACAGAGATACTATATTCCAGTGACTATATTCCAGAATCACTATATTCCAGAGTGACCGTATTCCAGAGTGACTATATTCCATAGTGACTATATTCCAGAGTGACTATATTCTTAAGTGACTATTTTCCAAAGTGACTAGATTCTAGAGTGACTATATTCTAGAATGACTATATTCTGACTATATTCTAGAGTGACTATATTCCAGAGTGACTATATACCAGAGTGACTATATTCCAGAGTGACTATATACCAGAGTGACTATATTGCTGAGTGTTTATATTCCAGAGTGACTATATTCTGGCTACATTCCAGAGTGACTATATTCAGGATATATTCCAGAGGGAATATATTCCAGAGTGACTATATTCTAGAGTGACTATATACTGACTATATTCCAGAGTGATTATATTCTGACTATATTTCAGAGATAGAATATTCCAGAGTGACTATATTCCAGTGACCGTATTCCAGAGTGACTATATTCAATAGTGACTTTATTCCAGAGTGACTATATTTAGTAGTGACTATATTCCAGGTGACTATATTATAGAGTGAGTATACTCCAGAGTGAATATAATCCAGAGTCACTATATTCTGACTATATTCCAGATGGAATATATTCTGACTATATTCCAAAGATACTATATTCCAGAGTGTTTATTTTCCAGAGTGACTATATTCATGAGTGTTTATAGTCCAGAGGGACTATTTTCCAGAGTGACTTTATGCCAGAGTGACAATATTTAGGAGTGACTATATTTATTTCAGAGTGACTATACTCCAGAGTGAATATATTCCAGAGTGACTATATTCTGACTATATTCCTGAGTGACTATATTCTGACTATATTCCAAAGTGTCTATATTCTATAGTGACTATATTCCAGAGTGACTATATTCCAGAGTGACTATATTCTGACTACATTCAAGAGTCACTATATTCAGGATATATTCCAGAGGGACTATATTCCAGAGTGACTATATTCCAGTTACTATATTCTGACTATATTCCAGAATGACTATATTCCAGAATGACTATATTCCAGAGTCACTATATTCCAGAGTGACTATATATTCCTGAGTGTTTATATTCCAGAGTGACTACATTACAGAGTGACTATATTCCAGAGTGACTCTATTCCATAGTGACTTTATTCCAGAGTGATTATATTCCAGAGTGACTATATTCCAGGGTGACTATACTCCAGAGTGAACATATTCCAGAGTGACTATATTCTGACTATATTACAGAGTGACTATATTCTGACTATATTCCATAATGACTATATTCTGACTATATTCCAGAGTGACTATATTCTATAGTGACTATATTCTATAGTGACTATATTCTATAGTGACTATATTCTATAGTGACTATATTCCAGAGTGACTATATTCCAGAGTGACTATTCTGACTACATTGCAGAGTAACTATAGTCAGGATATATTCTATAGTGACTATATTCCAGAGTGACTATTTTTCAGTGACTATATTCTGACTATATTCCAGAGTGACTATATTCCAGTGACTATATTCCAGAGTGACTATATTACAGAGTGACTATATTCCATAGTGACTATATTCCAGAGTGA
This sequence comes from Cherax destructor, assembly GCA_009830355.1. Lineage (NCBI taxonomy): Eukaryota > Metazoa > Arthropoda > Malacostraca > Decapoda > Parastacidae > Cherax > Cherax destructor. Next base: position 5,223 of record WNWK01051364.1, read on the forward strand.
CTATATTCCTGAGTGTTTATATTCTAGAGTGACTATATTCCAGAGTGACTATATTCCAGAATGACTTTATTCTGACTATATTCCAGAGTGACTATTTTCCAGAGTGACTATATTTCCGAGTGACTATATTCCAGAGTGACTATATTCTATAGTGACTATATTCTATAGTGACTATATTCCAGAGTGACTATATTCCAGAGTGACTATTCTGACTACATTGCAGAGTAACTTTATTCAGGATATATTCTAGAGGGACTATATTCCAGAGTGACAATATTCTATAGTGACTATATTCCAGAGTGACTATATTCCAGAGTGACTATATTACAGAGTGACTATATTCCATAGTGACTATATTCCAGAGTAACTATATTCCTGAGTGTTTATATTCTAGAGTGACTATATTCCAGAGTGACTATATTCCAGAATGACTTTATTCTGACTATGTTCCAGAGTGACTATGTTCCAGAGTGACTATATTTCCTAGTGACTATATTCCAGAGTGACTATATTCCAGAGTGACTATATTCTGACTATATTCCAGACTGACTATATTACAGTGACTATATTCTAGAATGATTATATACTGACTATATTCCAGAGTGACTCTATACCAGAGTGACTATATTCCTGAGTGTTTATATTCCAGAGTGACTATATTCCAGAGTGACTATATTATAGGTACATTACAGAGTGACTATATTCAGGATATATTCCATAGGGAATATATTCCAGAGTGACTATATTCAGCGGCACGACAGTGGCACCCAAGCTCTGTTATTTTCTTCTCCAGCCAGAACCCACCAACGCTTCTATGATGGCCTAACTGCAGAACTGCTGCACTCACGCACCTAGACCCCAGAATGACTCAAGAAAACCAACAGTAAGACCACCTACTCGAAAAATTATCGATCCAAGTGGAGAGTGCCAGCAAACCCAAAACACAGCCCGCTGCCAGACGAGCACCCACAACAAGCTCTGAGCAACTTTAGCTTCTACATCCTATCTACAACATCCCTGTACTACTATGAGACCTAATAACAGAAGAAGCAGCAATAAGAACAGCAAGAAATCACCAAGATCTCGACTATTTCATTTGCCTACCCAGCAGGACGCCGGTGCATCACCCACCCACCCCACCACCACCCCAGGCAACATGTCAACAAACACAATGGCTGACTCTCCCTCTCCCTCACTCTACTCAACCACCACCCATGACGACGGGACAGCAACAACACCAATCATGACTGAATCTCCCTCAAACAACACTGCCTTCAAAGGATTTGACCCATCTGAATTGATCTCAGGTATGACAAATGATCCTGTCACTCTTAAGTCATACATCACCACCTTAACTGAGGAAAACAGGAATCTTCGTACAACACTATCTAAGCATGAAACAAAGTTAGCCCACCTAGAAAGCAAGATCCTAAGCTTTGAGCAGAAGTTTACATCAGCTGGAATGGCTGATTTTGGAAAGACCCTCCAATCAGTCATAGCCAGCCATACAGAAAAAATAACATCCCTAAACACGAAGGTTGAAGATGCTGTCAAGAACTGGAAAACCATGGATACCCAGCTGACCGACTATTTTTCTAACCAAGAAGATAAAAATGAGCAAGATAAGTTATCCAGCGCGGTAATAATTAGCAGTGCACTCTTTCCAAGTGGCATAAACCATACCAACTGCAAAGATGCTGCTCTTCAGACCAAAAAAGATCACTTAAATTTAGTAGTACCAGCATCAGAAATAACAGAATCACGTTTACTTGGCACACAAGGTAGAAAAAGAGTGTTATGCTTAGATTTCACACGATAGACAGTAAAACAGATCTTATTAAAACATCAATTAATGCAAAAAAGATCTCTTTGTAAATGAATGCCTCACAAAAACGTCAGAACCTCCTATACAGAGTAAGAAAGCTTAAACGTGAGAATAATGACAAAATCCACCAGTGCTTCACCCGAGAAGGAAAATCCTAGTTAAGAAAACAAATGTAGGCCGTGCTTATTATATCACGAATGAAAATGAACTGTCCACATTCCTTCGAGATGCTAATCTTACAGAGACTGAATAATATCAATGACCTAATCCTTAGTCTGCGTTAGTGCAACAGTTGTATTAGTAACTGCAACCGCACAATCTTACATTTCTCCCAAAACTGATTATATATTAATGTAATTAACTTCATTTTGTTCTAATAATCTGCTACCTCACTATATTAAATTTCCCACTAAATATAATTGTACATCCTATTTTACTATATATTTATCTTTTAACGTCTCTGTAACCATTTACTTTTATTTTTTATTTTTAATACAAATCTATCATTACCTTTTCCCAACCCAATCTATTTACAATATTAGTAATTACTTTTTACTTGAAATTTAATTACAACTTTTTCACTATTGTTTTTCTTTTTATATTTTTATTATCAAACAATTACCTCATTGTGTATGTGACTTAGTTTATTTTTTCTTATAAGCTATTACCAAATAAGTGCAATTATTTACTCATACTTTCAAATACCTTTTTACCAAAAGCAAATTCCAGTCACTTTATTTACTTAATTGTACTCTTATATTCAAACAACTACCTCATTGTGTATATGACTTACTTTATATTTCCTTTATAAGTAACTACCTGATAAGTGCAATCATTTACTTATATTTTATAAATACTGTTTACCATTAGCCAACTTTAGTCAACTTTCAGTCACTTTATTTGCTTAATTGTATTCATATATTCTAACAACTACCTCATTGTATATGTGACTTACTTAATATTTCCTTTATAAGCAACTACCTGATAAGTGCAATCATTTACTTATATCTTATAAATACCTTTTACCATTAGCCAACTTCAGTCACTTTATTAACTTCAATTTAATCAAAACTACTTTTAATATTAGTCAAATCTATTTTAACTTCTAGTTCAATAGCTCTTTGCATTCATTAACCTCTTATTGCCTTTCATATACTAAAGTTTCAACCAGTGCCACATTGAATCAAAAATTTATTTTTCCATACCAATTTAATACTAGTCATTGAAGTTGTTCTAACCATTCATTAGACAGTTAAATTAGTATATCATTAACATTTTCAAATATCCTATATCACTGTAAAAATTCCTGTAAACACTTGCACATAATTGTGTTAATCCATTAGCAAGTAAGACTTTAATCTAATACCATATCATTAAGTTATCATAATCTATTGTTCCCAAGTCTAGTTATAGAATCACATTAATCCATATGATTACAGGCATTGATCCTGATATCAACCTATTATTAAATGACTTACATGACTCCAACAGCAATTGTAACTATTACACAGCTGATCAAGCAAAGACATTACTCAGAGCCAACAATAACTTAACTATCTTCAATTACAATGTTAGATCGTTGAGCAAACATTATGATGACCTCACAGCACTACTCCAATCCCTACAGTCCAATATGTCAATCATCACACTCACTGAGACCTGGCTAAAGCCTGATACTACAGGTATCTATGCCATCCCAGGTTACACAGCCATTCACAACTGTAGGACAGACCAGCGAGGGGGTGGAACAGCAATATATTATACAGATCAACTCGATTGTATCGAGAATTCTTGTACAAGGGATGAACATGGAGAATATATTATAGCTAAATTTAAATCAAAAGACCTGCAAAAACCCCTCACAGTGATAAACATCTACAGATTACCACAGTCAAACATCCGCCACTTTAGTGAAAAACTAGGAAACCTGATAATCGATTCACGCCTTAACAAAGATCATTTGCTGCTCACAGGAGATTTCAACATAAATCTCCTACATGACCAAGACCGAGGTAACTGAATTCACAAACACTATGAGCAACTGCTTATTACTACCAACAATATCAAAACCTACAAGAATCTCTGATAATAGTACCTTGTTACTAGACCACATCTGGACTAACACAATATCTCCTCAAAAATCAGGCATAATCACAGAAAACACCACAGACCACTACCCTACCTTTCTCATAACTAACCTAGGCATTCTGCCCCAAGAAATTGCAAAAGTTACCTTCAGACTACATAATGAGTCTGCTGTTAATAATTTTATATCAGCTATGACGAACATTGACTGGCTTAACGAATTGGAAACACACTCAGATATTAATGAATGCATCAAGAACTTTCTTAAAAAAACACATAACCTCTATAACAGACATTGCCCGAAAAAAACTAAACAGATCACAGCTAAGAGACTTAACAATCCCTGGCTAACACCCAGCATCCTTAAATCCATAAATAAGAGGCACCAATATGAAAAACAATATAGAAGGGGTCTAATAACCAGAGAACAATCCAAACGCTACTCATCAATCCTTACTAGCCTGATAAGAAGGTCCAAAAAATTGTATTATGAGAACAGACTCCAGACCGTAAAAGGTGATATGAAAAAGACCTGGAAAACCCTATCTACAATTCTAGGAAATAAAAAGATATCCACGAACAATACCATCAAATTATCAAAAACAGACGAACCCCTACTCTCACCAATTGAGACAGCAAACAGACTTAATGTTTTCTTCTCCACCATAGGAAAGAATCTAGCGAGTAGGATCCCAAGCTCGAACACTCGTCCAACAGACTACCTCACCAACACCTACCCAGATACACTATTCCTAGCTCCTACCAACTCAATTGAAGTCTCACACATAATCAACACCCTTAAAAACAAAGCAGGAGACATAAACAGCTTACCACCCTTTATGTACAAAAAAGCTACACATGTACTGTCACCAATTATAGCAGCATTATTCAATAAATCCATTGAATCTTCAACCTTCCCATCAATTCTCAAAATAGCTAGGGTCACCCGATCCACAAAGGAGGTGACCAAACTGACTGAACAATTACAGACCAATCTCAAATTTACCACTGCTTTCTAAAATCTTCGAAAAATTAATTCATAAACAGATCTATTCCTACCTCGTCTCACACAATGTACTAAACCCCTGTCAATTTGGATTCAGGACCAACAAGAGCACAAACGATGCTATAACACACATGTTAGAGTTAATATACACCGCACTTGAGAAGAAAGAGGTTCCGCTGGGAATCTTCATAGACCTACGCAAAGCATTTGATACAGTCGACCATGATTTATTGCTCACAAAACTAGCGCACTATGGTATTAGGGGCACCCCCTCAACTACCTAAAGTCGTACCTTAGCAACAGAAGTCAGTACGTGAACACAAATGGAGAGAACTCTTCCACACAACAAATTACAGTCGGTGTCCCTCAAGGTAGTGTCCTGGGGCCACTCCTATTCCTCATTTACATAAATGACCTACCGAATGCATCACAACTACTCAAACCCATTTTGTTTGCAGATGACACAACATATGTCTTCTCTCACCCAAATCCAGTCGTACTAGCCAACACAGTTAATGCCGAATTACAGAAAATATCAACATGGATGATGACAAATAAGCTTACTCTCAATACGGACAAGACCTACTACATTCAGTTTGGAAACAAAGCTACAAATGTTCCACTTAACATAACGCTAAATGGTTCACCCATCACAAGGCTCACAGAGGGAAAATTCCTAGGAATCCACCTTGACAGTAGTCTTAAATTCCAAACACACATACAACAAATTTCCAAGAAAATCTCAAGGACAGTAGGTATATTATCTAAGATACGCTATTATGTGCCTCAACCAGCTCTCATTGCACTATATCATTCTCTTATCTACCCTTATCTCACCTATGGAATCTGTGCATGGGGCTCAACAACATTAAATCACCTTAGACCACTCATAACCCAGCAAAAGGCTGCAGTCAGGATGATAACAAATTCCCACTCTAGACAGCATACTCCACCTATATTCAGAACCTTAAAACTACTCACCATAAAAAATATTCATACCTATTCATGTGCCTTCTACATACATAAAACTCTACATGCTAATATTAACCCTGCGCTCAGAATTCTCCTCAACAACTTTAATAGGTCCCACGAACATGACACAAGACACAGATCACTATTTGACATACCCGAGTCCATACTAACCAATGTAAAAATTCTATGCACATAAAGGGCCCCAAAATCTGGAATTCATTACCAGTAAATATCAAGTTAACCTTGTCGGAAAATCAATTCAAGACTCTTCTCAAAAGTCACCTACTCACCCTATACTAAATACTCATACTGTAACAAACTTCCAAACCCAATATTATTTTACTTAAGAAGATCTCATTTTGATATGTTCATCCTCCTTAACACTTGTTGCAATCTCATATCATCATATTGTCATTTAAAATCTTATAGTATCATCATTTTCTTAATTTGAAATAAAATATATACCTAGATGAAACTCTAAAAACTATTTCTAGTATTGTTATTATACTAGTATAGCATCAACATACTGTAATTTGAAATAAATTCTACAACTAGATTAAACTCAACCAATTTCTCTTGTATTGTCTTTAAATAGTATGTATAACCATTTAATAATTTAAATAATATAGAACTAGAATAAACTCAATCAATTTTTTTGCATTAAATACTTAGTGAATAAGTCCTGAATAAAATGCCCCTAAGATGGCATAGTGGCCCCCTTCATTACAGTTTTATAAATTTTTTAAAAAAATTTTTAAATTGTAACATGATTGAAATAAAAAAATTTTTATTATTATTATTATTATTATTATTATATATTCATAGGGGAAAATATTCCCAAGTTTTATATATTCGGTATATTCCATAGGGGAAATATTCCCTTATTTTATTCTATAGTGATATATTCCAGAGTGAATATATTCCTAATGACTATTTTCCACCTGTCTTTCCCGACTCTCCCAAACTCCACCGGGGTTTTCCCAGACCGCAGAAGCCACCGGGTGTCCCAAACTCCCCAAAGGAAACCCGGGTGTCCCAGACTTCCCCCGAACTCCACCCGGCGTGTTCCAGACCTCCCCCAGGGCCCATGGGTGTCCCAGACTCCCCAGGAAAAGGCGGTCCAGGGGACCCCGAAGCCCCCGGCGTGTCCAAAATCTCCGGGCGCCTTCTGGCGTGTCCCCGACCCTCCAGGCCACCTGGCATGACCCAACTCGCAGAAAGGGCCCATGGGCGTCAAAAATCCGAGCCCACCTGGGGTCCCGACTCCGCAGCCCACCTGGGGGGGTCCCGAACCCCGCAGAACGAACCTGGCGTGTCCCGACTTTCCCCAAGCCACCTGGCCCCAACTCTCCAGAACCCCTTCTGGGTGTCCCAACCTCCCAGCGACACCTGGGGCC
>WNWK01051365.1:0-12506 GCA_009830355.1 Cherax destructor
ACTGCTTAACCCTTTCAGGTCGCAAGGCCCTCTCCCAAACTCGTTCTCAGGGTCGCAAATTTTTCGGATTTTTCTTTTTTTATTTTTTCTTATGAAATGATAGAGAATCCTTTTCCGATCATAATAACACCAAAAGTATGAAATTTGATGAAAAACTAACGGAATCATGCTCTCGCAAAGTATCAACGATGTTTATGCATCGGCGATTTCGCCCACTTTGAGCCCTATTTTCGGCCAATTCCAATGTTACAGTCTACCAAAATTTTAGTTATTTCACTAGAATTCTATTTGTTCTATCAATTGAGTACACGAAACCGCCAATTTACTGATTTGAACTACCCAATAAAGTGGTCCAAAATTGGCAATTTGGCAAATTTCACACAAATTTCAAAAGATGCCAATTTCAAAATAGGGTTCAGAATAAATGAGACAGACACTCCTGGCACTAAAATAACATCTTTTTGTTCATTAGTCACGTCTCCAGGCTCCTCTTACATTACTTTTGCTTTCAATTTTGAATTTTTATTCTCACAAAAATAGAAGATTTTCTGTTATGTATACTATTGCATCATTGTAAAAATGGTATAAATAATATCAGCGCACTTGTGCAAGAATATTAGACTCGCCAGTTGATGTGTATTGGATGCATGGCGTGATTTGTTTACTCTTGAACATCGGCAAAAATCGAACATTTTCACTACTTTGCGCTCAGTTTCAAGGTACTTGTCATCGTGAAACCAATAAAAATTATCTCTATTTCTGTAATATATCTTCCATTCTATCAAATAAGACCAAGAAAACGAGAATACAACCAAAAATACCATACAAAAATAGACTGCAAACACGGTCGGAGTTTTTTCCTCTTACGCACTATGTGGTGCAGGATATTTTTATACTGCGCACACTGACCGCACAGACCCATTTCTCACATCTAGGCCTACCAGCCTGTTTCCACTTGATCTGAGGCGCTAGAATTTAGGCGTACTAGTACGTCGAAACCCTGGTGCGTAAGCTGTACTAGTACGGCCGAAACCCTGAAAGGGTTAAGGCATCAAAGGAATTACTAATGGGGATGGAGTACTCATTATCACCTACTGTCACCACGGGACGGCTTGACTGGGGCGCTCAAATTCCCCTGAATTGGAAGAATGAACCTGGTTCTGGTTAACCTGAAAACCATGACCTCTATTTCCTCTCCTGGTTCTGTGGTAGGAACGGCCATGAAAGGATCTAGAACACCTACTGTTACAGAGGGCGTTGCACTTGGAGGTGTCATGTCCATGTATTCTATGATAAGTACAGTACAGCAGATCTGAGTGGAAGTCCTCATCAGTACGACGCTTCTTAGGCTGACTATCTGGACAATTAACTGCAATATGCCCACGGTAACCACAGGTATAACATGTTCTCTTACTATGATTACTAGAAGTACTATAAACACTACGAGAATTAAACGATTCGCTACACTGGTCTTGGGTGAACGCTGTGACTAGTATCTATCAGGATTTTGCTCAGTTACACAAACAAAAGGTGGTGCTGAATCATTCATAGCTGCTAAATTAGGTTTGATGCACGGGAAAGTATTCTGGTGGCACAAGGATTGTGCATGTATAGTGCTGCAAGCAGTTCCATCCTCACAGTCGGAGGGTCGGACTCACAGGCACTCAAGGATACAGGTGGCATAAGCTCCTTGATTGCTCGGAAAGCTGCTAATTTAGCGAAAGACGTTGTGGAGCATTTATCTTCATCAGGTACAAAGTCAGAGGACTGGACTGCTTTAATAAATGACGACAAAAGTTTATATAATCGAACTGCAAAGTCACTCAACGATTCATCTGTCATGGGTACACACTAGGTTGGTTGGTAACATATATTGAGAGAGTCCTGTGAGGGAGCCCAGGAGCTGTGCCTTGTCCTGTTTGGTGTAACGGGAGCAGAGTGGGATCTGAGGAGGCCTGCGGCCCAGCGCTCACATGCGCGGGCTGCGTGACGTCACAGCTAGCCATGGAGCCTAGCTAGACAGGAAACCTATGTATAACATAGCTGGTACTAACTATATATATTACACAAGTATATTAAATAGGGAATCAGTAACACTACTGACAAAAACACTTGAAACACCTACTAAACAACACTTAAAGCATCTGCTAAACAACACTTGTAACACCTGCTAAACACTTGAAACACCTGCTAAACACTAGAAACACCTTTCTAAACAACACTTGAAACACCTGCTTAACTCTTGAAATACCTGCTAAACTCTTGAAACACCTGCCAAACTGTCAGTAGTGTTAGTACTGTGTATTGTGTAGTATACTTAGATAATCACAGCTACTTCATAGATATGCTCCCTTGATAGCTATGACGTCACAAGATCCTTACACATGAGCCATAGGCCAGAGGCCCTGCTCGCAGTCACTCTCGGCCCACTTGGTAGGCATAGACAAGACAGGCAGGCTCCTGGGTTACTCCTCTAGACTCTCAATAATACGCCTTCAAGATATCCAACATGTGTATTTGTTACTCCAATATCTCCTGACGAACCCCCACAACAAATGGTGACAGAGGTGTGGGCGTGCTTCTCATTTTTTATTATAATATTGTCTTGGAGGAAGAGCAGAGCTGAGGCGAGAAGTGTCGGCTGTGTTGTGTAAGGGGAAGGCCGAGAAATGGCGATTTTGAGCCGGGCTTCCACTTCACTACACGGATATAAGGCGATTGTTCTACTAAGCCAGTCAGACACTATGTGACCGCATGAGTCCACCAGACGACGTTAACCCACGGCCAATTCAACACCTTCCAGCCTTGTCTACTCAACTTCCTGGTTCATGCTTAGTGGCTTATTTACTAACCTACGAGAAGTTGATCAGGGTTTTGCAAATTAAGCTAAGCCACTTAAACCAGTCTGTAAGGAAGAGCCTCAGCCACCCAGCCTGCTTCATTACTGCTGTGTGCATAGTTACAAGTATTCAAGCCATCCCAGCCTACCTAGTGTTGAAGGCTTAAGCCAGTTTAACAACCCAACAGAGAGAGAAGCAAGCCAAGCAAGATCAATTTGAAGTTATTGTCTCCATGTGCTGTACCACTCTGTGCTATCAGTAAAATGCTAGTCAAGAGTGAAAATCTCCAATAAAATACGATTTTGTGTGTGTGTTAGTGGTGTGTATGTGTGTGTGTGTTAGTGGTGTGTATGTGTTAGTGGTGTGTGTGTGTGTACTCATTTGTACTCACCTATTTGTGGTTGCATGGGTCGATTCATAGCTCCAGGCCCCGGCCTCTTCACTGTGGTACAATTGTGGCTTATTAAGTCACCAGGCTTAATATCATGTGAATTCTAAGTGTGGGGTAACAGCCAGACTCAGCGTGCGAGCCACACACTTACTCAGCCACCACCTACGCCACCCACACAAAGCCTAACGCCATTAACCACGAGTGCAGTGCCATTCATCAGGCTTATATCATCCTTATTTCATTGTCAGTCACCCCATATCACAATAAATCCATCGTCGCTTCAAGACCTTCAATCAAGATCTCATTACAGACATTTTTTATACAGACATTTGAAGTGTGTTGAGACATTACCTACATCTACAGTGATTATTTTGTTGTAAAACTCTTGTGTCCTAATGTAAATTTTTGTTCTTTACTTCTGTGTGTTCCATGTGACTCGTTAATCTGCAAATATTTCCTAGTGCCATGTTATCATTTATTTTTGTGTTTATTTTTCTTATGTGTTTGTTATCGCTTCCCATTCTCTCCAACCTGAAGTAATATTTTCTCTTGAATATACAGTGGACCCCTGAGTTTCGGTCACCTCGGAAATCGAACAATTATGTAAGTGTAATATTTTATGTGCTTTTGTAAGTGTCTTTTTGGGGGTCTGAAATGGACTAACCTACTTGACATTATTCCTTAAGGGAGTAAATTCGTCCGGTAATGGCACTTGAGCAGCCTTCTGGAATGAATTATGACCGAAACTCGGGGGTCCACTGTACATATATTAACCCTTTGAGGGTCCGTCACGTAGTTCTACGGCTTTAAAGCCGTAGAACTACGCCATAATTCTAGAGGCTTTAAATTTAGCATGAGAAGGCTGGTAGGCCTACATCTAAGAGAATGGGTCTGCGTGGTCAGTGTGCGCAGTAAACAAAAAATCGAGGCACTCGCATTGCATTGTGAGAACGCCACCTCAGTATGATTTGATGATTTGTTCATCATGCCTCGCAGCAAGGAAGCTCTCACTCCCAGGCGAACTGGGACTCTCCTCTTCCCAAATGATAGTTCTAACACTGATGGAAGTGAATCTGAAGAGGAAATCTATGGTTTTGAAACATATGGTACATTGTACCATATGGTACAATGTTTCATGTGCAAATATGATGTAGAGAAATACAGTGGAACCCCGGATTTCGTACACACCGAATATCATATGTTTCGGATTTAAAACACATTTTTGTGCAAAATTGTGGTCCAGATTTTGTACGTCCACCTGGAATAATCACGTAACGTAAAACCTGACTAATCAATTCAATGTAATGTATGAATGAACGAATGAATGAATGTAAAACCTGTTATGAATAATACATACTTAGCTAATTATTCCCACAACACTTACATTATAATGACCACGTAAACTAACTGCAATGCAATTGTTATGGGGTATTATGGACTTGTTATGGGGGCTATGGAGCCCAGCATGTATTGTAGTAATTAAATAACATGAATACCTAATTATATTGAATTATTCAGAATTTGCTATGAGGTCTTAGGTCAGGCCACCCTAAAGACTTAAAAGAGCTGATTAAACTGATTTTCTCAATATAATAGGTTATATAAAATATAAATGCACATTTTTATTAAGTACTAGTTATAAGTTGCATGTCTCATTGTAATAGACCTACGCAAAGCATTTGATACAGTCGACCATGATTTATTGCTCACAAAACTAGCGCACTATGGTATTAGGGGGCACCCCCTCAACTACCTAAAGTCGTACCTTAGCAACAGAAGTCAGTACGTGAACACAAATGGAGAGAACTCTTCCACACAACAAATTACAGTCGGTGTCCCTCAAGGTAGTGTCCTGGGGCCACTCCTATTCCTCATTTACATAAATGACCTACCGAATGCATCACAACTACTCAAACCCATTTTGTTTGCAGATGACACAACATATGTCTTCTCTCACCCAAATCCAGTCGTACTAGCCAACACAGTTAATGCCGAATTACAGAAAATATCAACATGGATGATGACAAATAAGCTTACTCTCAATACGGACAAGACCTACTACATTCAGTTTGGAAACAAAGCTACAAATGTTCCACTTAACATAACGCTAAATGGTTCACCCATCACAAGGCTCACAGAGGGAAAATTCCTAGGAATCCACCTTGACAGTAGTCTTAAATTCCAAACACACATACAACAAATTTCCAAGAAAATCTCAAGGACAGTAGGTATATTATCTAAGATACGCTATTATGTGCCTCAACCAGCTCTCATTGCACTATATCATTCTCTTATCTACCCTTATCTCACCTATGGAATCTGTGCATGGGGCTCAACAACATTAAATCACCTTAGACCACTCATAACCCAGCAAAAGGCTGCAGTCAGGATGATAACAAATTCCCACTCTAGACAGCATACTCCACCTATATTCAGAACCTTAAAACTACTCACCATAAAAAATATTCATACCTATTCATGTGCCTTCTACGTACATAAAACTCTACATGCTAATATTAACCCTGCGCTCAGAATTCTCCTCAACAACTTTAATAGGTCCCACGAACATGACACAAGACACAGATCACTATTTGACATACCCGAGTCCATACTAACCAATGTAAAAATTCTATGCACATAAAGGGCCCCAAAATCTGGAATTCATTACCAGTAAATATCAAGTTAACCTTGTCGGAAAATCAATTCAAGACTCTTCTCAAAAGTCACCTACTCACCCTATACTAAATACTCATACTGTAACAAACTTCCAAACCCAATATTATTTTACTTAAGAAGATCTCATTTTGATATGTTCATCCTCCTTAACACTTGTTGCAATCTCATATCATCATATTGTCATTTAAAATCTTATAGTATCATCATTTTCTTAATTTGAAATAAAATATATACCTAGATGAAACTCTAAAAACTATTTCTAGTATTGTTATTATACTAGTATAGCATCAACATACTGTAATTTGAAATAAATTCTACAACTAGATTAAACTCAACCAATTTCTCTTGTATTGTCTTTAAATAGTATGTATAACCATTTAATAATTTAAATAATATAGAACTAGAATAAACTCAATCAATTTCTTTAGCATTAAGTACTTAGTGAATAAGTCTCTAGAATAAACTGCCCCTAATGCCATGGCATGCCAGTGGCTCTCCTTGCATTACAGTTTTATAATTGTATTATATTTGTAACTACCAATAACATTGTACACTTGTAACATGCATTGAAATAAAAATTATTATTATTATTATTATTATTATTATACATGTGGAGATGTGCAAAGTGATGTGTTTATGTTTGAGGGGGAGGAGCTTAGAGAGACTGCTGTTTCCCACAATCCCTCCTGGAAAAAAACATGGCTGCTGGAGTGAGCTGGTGTTGTTGTTGGCTGATCTTAACTTGGCTTCAGGGCTGAATGAGTGCCCAAAAGGTAATGGGGAGGGTTGTGGATCGATGTTACCATGACATTCTGTGATCTTCAGTGTATCAAGACACTGGAGGGTTAAGAAATGTTGAGAAAAAGAGAGTTGAAGGTGGCAGCTGAGCCATGTGCTTTGGGAAAGGCTGATTATATGTTTAGGAGTGGAGACCTGTACATTATATGTACAGTGGTACCCGGTTTACGTATATTTTTCATTCCAGAATGCTGTTCAAGTGCCATTACCAAACGAATTTATCTCCTTAAGAAAAGTTGTAAAATAGACTAGTCCTTTTAGACCCCAAAATTACACTTACAAAAGCATTTAAAAATAAACTTACATAAAAGGGTGAGTTTGGGGACCATCGTAAACCGGGGTACCACTGTATATACTTCTTAATATAGCTCTATTTTTATAATGTTGGTTTAAATAACCTTTGAGAGGAATGTGAAAGGACCAATAAGTTTTCAGATGCAGCAGCTAAACCTGAGTAAGTATCTTTTAGCCTATAAATGTCCTCCTTTTACCTTAAGACCTTTTAAGTAAATACCCTATGCTAGTACATGTAGAACCTTGATGATAAATAGGGGAAAGTAACATAACAGCAATTAATTGTTTTAAATTGTTATCTCACTCAATTAGTTGCATTGCTACAATAAATTGCTACAATTAATTGATATGTTCAACTTATATTCAAACTTTATAACTTAGATATGCAACTTTACTTATTTTATAAATTATCAACCATAACTTTTTATTATTTTATTATTATTATTGCTTTAATTTGTTTAATCTGATTTAATTAATTTTATAATGAAGACAAAAGTACAAAACTGTTTAAAAAATGTCATGTCTAAACTATGTTCAAATTTCATAGCTTAAATACTCACCTTTACTCATTGTATACTATCTACAAAAATTCTTACAATTTAGTTTTAAGTTAATTTTAAGTCTGCCCAAATGCCCTGCATACTAGGGGCTTTTGGCAGTACACCTCATGTAATCTCAATAACCAAATGTAATTCTTTTTATCATGTCCAAATAAAAATATTATTATTATTATTATTATTATTATTATTATTATTATTATACGTATCAGACACGTCCGTCTACCCGGGACGCCGCCACTCATGCGTATGTGTCTCAGTCTGGCTCTGTCACTGGTCGAGTGAACATTACTTAGCGCATTCCAGTCTTTTCTGTGCTTAACTATGGAGTGCGACAGCGAAATAAGCCACCATGGGCCCAAAGAAAACTCCTAGTGCCAGCTCTTTGGTAAAGAAGGTGAGTAACACAAAAGAATTCAAGAAAGAGATCGAGGAAAAATACAAGTGGCATATCTTTAGCCGAGCTTGCCAGGATGTATGGGAAGTTGAAATCAACAATCTGTTCCATCCTGGCAAAGAAAGTAGAAATCAAGGATGCTAAAGTTGCGAAAGGGGTAAATATGCTAACGAAACAGAGATCACAAACAATTGAAGATGTGGAGAAGTTGTTGTTGGTGTGGATCAACAAAAAAAGTTAGCGAGAGATAGTGTTGTGGAGTCAATCGTTTGCAAAGGTAAGGCAGTTGCATGCGGATCTTTAAAGAATATGCCTGGAACAAGTGCTGCTGTTAGTATTTAAGGCCAACAGAGGCTGGTTCAACAGATTTAAAGGGTCGCTGCATATCGATGCTCGACTTTTTATTTGTTGACCGATTGCGCTCATTTTTGGTGTACTATTAGAAGCGTATATCGACCTTGCTTTGGTGAAGTTTCAATAAAATCGCCAAAAAACAAATGAACCATGCAAGATTTACTAAAAATTCTAAAAAATATACTTAGGAGTGAGCTCCTCCGAAGTGTAGTTCGAAAAGTGGTTTTGACACTTTCTGCTGATAGAACACTTCTAAGTCCATCGTTCGGTATGTACCAATGCTGTAATAAAGCTATCTTTATTCTCAAAAAAAAAACAGTTTGTAGGTTGCTTGACATTTAGCAAAATATCGGACTTTTACCCCACACAAATCTGAAAATATTTGGAATACTTCAAAAAGGTACATACGGATTGGTAAAGCAAGCATTCTTCTATGTTTATTGTAAATCAAGTCAATTCGTTCATTAATAATGATGGTACATAAATAGGTAAATAACTTTTTCCCCAAAAAAAGGGGGGAAGCGCGGCAGCCCAGTACCGGAAATTTTTTTTTTTCCCCGAAAAATCTTTTTTTCCACTTTTTTCACCATCTATAAAAAGGGTCTACTACATTTTACCATCGCTAGATCCTTTTTCCCCCTTAAAACGGAGTGAGAAGGGGTGAAATCCCCCCATAGGGGCGTTTTCCCCCCTCCCACTACCACCCGGGGGGGGCCGTCATATTATCCCAAATAATTTTTTTTCCCCTGGTGTGTTTTTCATGTTTCTATGCTATTAATATTCCCCTTTTGTAAAATAAAAATTTTTGGGGTTTAATTTAAATAAACATTATTATTGATATTAGCGTAAGAAAAAAAAAAATTTTTGGGGGGGGGGTTTTCTTGGGCACATGTTTTATGGCCTGTCAGCACTTCTTATCTGAAAGGCCAGAAAGGCCTGATTGGTTCGGGGGCCATATTAGCCCCCGCCCACTTTTATGATTAAAAAAGGGGGGAATTTTTAAAGTAAAAAATATTTGCACATAGTTACGTTCCTAAAAAATCGGGGGTTTGATAATTTCGTTTTTAAATAATTAACAGAACTTATGGGAAAAAAAAGGGGTTTGTGGGGAGAGCCCCCAAAAAGGGGCCCAAAAAAGTTTTTTAAACCCAAAATACTTCAAAAATTAAAATATTTTAAAATTTTTTTTTATTTTTAAAATTTTTATTACTCCCCAAGACTACAAACAAAAAAATAATAGTATTTTTTTCCCCTTTAAAAGGGGGGAATGATGTTTTTTTGGTGGGGAAGGGGGGTATGGATGGTGTGGCCCTACTGAGCTGAGGTGGATATGTAATTGTAGTCCCCTTGTCATGATCTTTACCCCAAGACTACAAATGAATAGAAATAATAGTTTTTTTACCTTAAATTGTGGGTAATGATGTTTGTGGGGGAAAAGGGGAAGGGGGGTATGGATGGTGTGGCCCTACTGGGCTGGGGGTGGATAGTAGAAGTTCTTGAACTGAAGTCGATGGTTGAACAGTGTCTAATTTTAAGTCAGTAAAACCCCAGTAAGTCAGTCAAGCCATTCAGAAAAAGTAAAACCATTCAGTAAGTCAGTCAAGCCATTCAGTGTCAGTCAAGTCATTCAGTAAGTCAGTCAAGTTTTATTCCCGTCAACCCCCTTCAGTAAGTCAGTAAAACCCTTTTTTTGGGCAGTCAACCCCTTCAGTAAGCCGAAAGTCATTCGTAAGTCAGTCAAGTCATTCAGTAAGTCAATCGTCATTCAATAAGTCAGTCAAGTCATTCAGTGTCCCCCAAACCATTCAGTAAGTCAGTCAAGCCATTCAGTAAGTCAGTCAAGCCTTTTGGGGGAAAAAATCAGCGTCATTCATAAGTCAGTCGCCATTCAGTAAGCCCCTCTTTTTTTTGGGAAAATCAAAGTTATTCAGTGGGTTTATTTTTAAGTCATTCAAAACAGAAAAATCTTTTTAGTAAGTCAGTCAAGTCATTCAGTAAGTCAGTCAAGTCATTCAGAAACCCCGGCCCCAAATCATTCAGTAGGTCAGTAAAGTCATTCAGTAAGTCAGCCCCAAATCATTCAGTAAGTCAGTCAAGTCATTCAGTAAGCCCCGTCAAGTCATTCAGTAAGTCAGCCCCAAATCATTCAGTTTTTTTGGGGGCGGGGAAACCCAGTCAAGTCATTCAGTCAGTCAGTCAAGTCAGTCAGTCAAGTCATTCAGTCATTAAGTCATTCAGTTAGTCAGTCAAGTCATTCAGTCAGTCAGCCCCAAATCATTCAGTCAGTCAGTAAAAAAAGGGGTTTGTCAGTCACTCAGTCAGTCAAGGGGGTCCCAGTCAGTCATTCAGTCAGTCAAGTCACCCCTCAGCCCAAAAACAGTCAGTCACACAAACATGTTTACATCTTTTTTGTAAAAAATAACCTTCATTTGAGGGGTTTTGTCTTGTCTAATATCTTTGTTTTCTTCTTTTTAAATTTAAGATAAAAAAACAATTCACTCTATTTTATTCTTCAAAAAAGGTTAAAAATTTTTTTGGACTTTTAAAGGGGTTTTGGGGAAAAAAGTCGAACGGGGGCCGTGGTGGGGGGGAAGGCGGGTGGTGTCTGCTGAACCACAACAACAGTAGTGACCCAAACCGGGGTTGTAAATGGTTACTTGTTTTTTTCCCACAAACTGTAAGTAAGTTTTTCAGGTATACACAGATCAGTTACAAGATTATATCATAGATTGTGGGAAAAAACCTAGAAAACCCCAAAAAAAATCAGGGGGACGTATTTCCATTGACTGATTTTGGGACCCGGGGTTTTCCCCACTTTGCCTATGTATGATAATGTATGAAAATGTACTCACCTAATTGGGGCGGGGGGAAACTCGCTCCTGGCCCCCTGTATCTGAATAAACTTATTTTTTAAAGGGGAAAGGGAAAAAAAAAAAATTTCCCCCTTTTCCTAAAGCATGAGGATTTTGGGGAGTAAATAACCAGGGGGCCCCTTTTTTTTCCCCCCTGCCCAAACCCTAATATTTTTTAGGGTTGGAAGATGATAATGTCCAAAAACTTAAATGCAATACCGGGGAAGGGAAAATAATCTCCCCAAAAAGACGTTCCCCGTTATTAGAGAAAAAATTAAGAAATTGATAGAAAAAAAAATATTTTTTTTTTTTTTTTTTTTGGGCCCCATGTTATGGGCAGACGCCCCCACCACACATGTTATAAATTACTATAACTCTTTTAGAAACATCGTATAATGATGAAATTATACGAGGGGATTGCCAGAAAGATCAGCTTTTTTTTTGGAAAAAATCTCAACGAGTTTTTTAATTTTTTTTTCTGACGCGCTCCATGTGTCAAGTGACCCTTAAAAAGTATTGCCTAAAAATGTTGTAAGACATGGGAGGCTGCAAATGAAAACGTGGGGCCAAAAAATTTGTTTATAATTCAAGGAGTAAAAGAGGCAAAGGGTTTCCCCCAAAAAGTGTTCAATTGTGATGAAAATGGCCTCTTTTTGGGAAAAAAATGCCAAAAAGGCCCATCACGCAAAAGGACACTGGGACACAAACCAGGGAAAAATAGGCAACTCTTTTGTTTTGGGAATGCTAGTGGGGATTTAGGTAAATTTTGGTGTATTACTCTGAAAACCCAGAGTTTCAAGAAAACTTTCCAAAGAAATTTGTGTGATGGGAAAAATAATCATAAATCATGGGTCCACAACTTTTCAAACTGGGTCCGTGGGGGGCCCAGTGTGAAAAAAAACCTCCTGGGAAAAAAAATTCCACTTAAGTCCCCCCTGGTACTGACAATGCTCCTGCTCATCCTCCAGACTTGGAAGACCAATTTTTTAGGGGCTTGTTTTTTAACAGTGAAGTTCTTGCCTTCAACACCACCCTTATCCAGCCCTGGACCAGCAGGTCATTTCTAATTTAAAAACTCTCCAGCAATGTTTCAAAAGGGGCTTTAGTGACCAGACATGTTCCCCAAAAGAGCTGGAGGAATCACTTCAATATCTTTCATTTCCTTATAGGTAAGTTGGGAGGGAGAGACTTCCAGGGAAAATTGTGGCCAAAATGTGTCCTTAAAGAATTTTGAAGTGTTTGAGGGTGACCCCGATGACCCTATGCCTGTTTTGGGAAACTTTGCGTCTTTTGGGGTGCCCATGGGGGTTGGAAGGGGTGGCCAGGATGTGGAGGGTTGGTGGAAAA
>WNWK01051366.1:0-12506 GCA_009830355.1 Cherax destructor
GCAATTTGACCTGGCGAAATGGGACCTTACACACATCTTACTGCCTTTCATGAGGTTCCTTCCTCGTCCTCCATTGATGAGGTTTTACATCTCTTTTCGTCCTCCGTCTTCACAGCAGCTTCACATTCTATCCCCCAAACCTTGGGCAAGCATTCTCAGAAGTGCGTGCCTTGGTGGTCTCCTGCTTGTTTACCTGGAGTTTACCTGGAGAGAATTCCAGGGGTCAACGCCCCTGCGGCCCGGTCTGTGACCAGGCCTCATGTTGGACCAGAGCCTGATCAACCAGGCTGTTACTGCTGGCCGCATGCAGTCCAACGTACGAATCACAGCCTGGCTGGTCAGGTACCGACTTTAGGTGCCTGTCCAGTGCCTGCTTGAAGACAGCCAGGGGTTTGTTGGTAATCCCCCTGATGTATGCTGGGAGGCAGTTGAACAATCTTGGGCCCCTGACACTTATTGTGTTGTCCCTCAACGTGCTAGTGGCACCCCTGCTTTTCTTGGGGGGGGTGTTACATCGCCTGCCGAGTCTTTTGCTTTCGTGGGAGTGATTCTCGTGCAAGTTTGGTACTAATCCCTCGAAAATTTTCCACGTGCATATAATAATGTATCTCTCCCGCCTGCGTTCTAGAGAGTACAGGTTTAGGAACTTCAAGCATTCCCAGTAATTGAGGTGGTTTATCACAGTTATGCGTGCCGTGAAGGTTCTCTGCACATTTTCAAGGTCAGCAATTTCACCCGCCTTGAAAGGTGCAGTTAGAGTGCAACAATATTCCAGCCTAGATAGAACAAGCGATCTGTAAAGTGTCAACATGGGCTTGGCATCCCTGGTTTTGAAGGTTCTCATTATCCATCCTGTCATTTTTCTAACAGATGCGATTGCTACGGTGTTATGGTCCTTGAAGGTGAGATCCTCTGACATGATCACTCCCAGGTCTTTGACATTAGTTTTTCGCTTTATTGTGTGGTTGGAATTAGTTTTGTACTCCGATGAGATTTTAATTTCCTCACGTTTTCAAAATCTGAGTAATTGAAATTTCTCATCATTGAACTTCATATTGTTTTCTGCAGCCTATTTAAAGATTTGGTTTATGTCTGCTTGGAGTCTTGCAGTGTCTTCAACGGTGGACACTGTCATACAGATTCGGGTGTCATCTGCAAAGGAAGACACGGCACTGTGGCTTATATCCCTGTCTATGTCCGATATGAGGATGAGGAACAGGATGGGAGTGAGTACTGTGCCTTGTGGAACAGAGCTTTTCACAGTAGCCACCTCAGACTTTACTCTGTTGACTACTACTCTTTGTGTTCTACTTGTTAGGAAATTATAGATCCATCAACCAACTTTTCCTGTTATTCCTTAAATTAACACGCATTTTGTGTGCTATTACACCATGGTCACACTTGTCAAAGGCTTTTGCAAAGTCTGTGTATATAACATCTGCATTCTGTTTGTCTTCTAGAGCATCCAGGACCATGTCGTAGTGGTCCAGTAGTTGGGACAGACAGGAGCGACCTGCTCTAAACCCATGCTGCCCTGGGTTGTGCAATTGATGGGTATCAAGATGACTGGCGATCTTGCTTCTTAGAACCCTTTCAAAGATTTTTATGATATGGGACGTTAGCGCAATTGGTCTGTAGTTCTTTGCTATTGATTTACTGCCCCCTTTGTGGAGTGGGGCTATGTCTGTTGTTTTTAGTAACTGCGGGACGACCCCAGTGTCCATGCTCCCTCTCCATAGGATGTTAAAAGCACGTGATAGGGGCTTCTTGCATTTCTTGATGAACACGGAGTTCCATGAGTCTGGGCCTGGAGCAGAGTGCATGGGTATGTCATTTATTGCCTTTTCGAAGACATTTGGCGTGAGGGTCATGTCAGATAGGTCATGTCGGCAGCTGGGCCAGACGGCATACATATTCGTATGCTACAGCATTTACATCAGTCTGCTCTTACTGTCCTCTTACGACTCTTTAATCTTATATGGTCACAAGGAGTTATTCCCCAGCTGTGGAAGTCTGCTATTGTTCTCCCTATTCACAAACTGGTTACTACGGGACATGATACCTCCCACTACCGTCCCATCGCTCTTACCAGTGCAGTTTGCAAGGTGATGGAACGTCTATTTAATAGACGTTTGATGTGGTATTTTGAGACGCACAGTAGTCTCTCCACTAGTCAATATGGCTTTCGTAAGGGCCGTTCTGCCATTGACCCCCTACTGCGCTTGGATACGTATATTCGTAATGCCTTTGCTAATAACCACTCGGTTATCGCCATCTTTTTCGATCTTGAGAAGGCTTATGACACAAGTTGGAAGTATAATATCTTGACCCAGGCCCACTCCTTAGGCCTCTGAGGCAATCTACCATTTTTCCTTAAGGCTTTCTTAACTGAAAGACATTTCTGTGTCCGGGTTAGTAATGAGCTTTCCCTGGACTTTGTCTAAGCTGAAGGTGTCCCCCAGGGTTGTGTTCTGAGCACAACACTCTTTCTCCTTGCTATAAATAATCTGGCATCAGTTCTCCCATCCAACATTTGGTCATCGCTTTATGTGGATGACTTTGCTATAGCTTGATTGTCACCTCATTGCAGTTTCCCTCCAGCATGCCGTCAACCGAGTTTCCGATTGGGCCACCACTGATGGGTTTAAATTTTCTAGTGGCAAAACTCATCACATTACGTTTACTAGACGTTCAGTGGTCTCTGATCATTCATTTTACCTATGCGGTCACATATCCCAGAACGTGATACAGTCAGGTTTCTCAGCCTCCTGTTTGACCGTCGATTGTCCTGGAAACCTCACATTACCTCTCTGAAGGCAACTTGTCATAGCCGACTGAACCTCCTAAAATCCCTCGCACATCTTTCGTGGGGGGCTGATCTTAGCACTCTCCTCCGCCTGCATTCAGCCCTAATTTTATCGAAACTCGATTATGGTGACCAGATATATTCGGCAGCCTCCCCTGCTTCTCTTTTTAGCCTTAATCCCATACATCACCAGGGATTGCGTTTATGCCTTGGTGCATTTCGTTCTTCCCTGGTTGAGAGCCTCTATGTAGAAGCGAACATTCCATCCTTGTCCGATCGTCGTGATGCACATTGCATTCGCTATTATGTTCGCTCCCATGACCTCCACAATCCTTCCATGTATAGGATTGTCACAGATGTTAGTAGGCGCTCTTTATTTGTCTGTCGCCCCTGTTTACTTTGTCCCTTTTCTCTTCGTCTACATTCACTCTTGTCTTCCCTTCAGCTACCACCTTTATACGTTCATGTGACATCTCCCTTTCCCCTACCCCCTTGGGAAGTTCCTGCTGTCTGTGTCTGTTCTATTCCTCTACCTTGCATTGCATACCTTTGCGTTGAACAATCTTGGGCCCCTGACACTTATTGAGGGACAACACAATAAGTGTCAGGGGCCCAAGATTGTTCAACTGCCTCCCAGCATACATCAGGGGGATTACCAACAAACCCCTGGCTGTCTTCAAGCAGGCACTGGACAGGCACCTAAAGTCGGTACCTGACCAGCCGGGCTGTGGTTCGTACGTTGGACTGCGTGCGGCCAGCAGTAACAGTCTGGTTGATCAGGCTCTGGTCCGGCAGGGGGCCTGGTCGCGGACCGGGCCGCGGGGGCTTTGGCCCCTGGAATTCTCTCCGGGTAGACTCCGGGTAGAGGGAGTTTTGAGACGGTTTGATATTGACGTGTGCTTCATTTAAGAGCACAATTTCAAATGTGGGAGAGAATTGCAGCTGAAAGGTTATAGAATGTTTGTTGGTAGTTCAGGGCAATTAAAGGGTGGGGTGACGGTGGTGGTGAGGGAGTCCAGCCCCTTTCGAGTAATGGCATGGGAAGAAGGGGAAGGGGGAGGCAGGTGAGGGTTGATGGGGTATGGGGGGAGGTTAGGGTATGTTTTATGGGGATTTATATGCCAGCAGATAGTAACAGTAAAGTAAAGGTGGATTTTGTACGAGAGGTTTTGCTTTATCATTTGAGGGGTTTACCCATGGTTTCTATTCTGGGTGGTGACTGGAATTGCATAATCAGGAATAAGGATGTGGAGCCTAGAGGGGCGGGGTGCGTGCTTGGGGTTTTGAGGGATACATTACGGGAGGCGGGGGTTTCTGATGTGGTCAGGGGTGATGGGTGGAGGGTAGAGCACACATTTATCGGTTTTATATAACTCGAAGGCTTATGGTGGGGCGTGTGATGATGATAGACGTAGGTTTTTCAGATCATCGTGCGGTAATGGCAGAGGTGGCATGGGATGGTATGGTTCACCAATCGGCTGGTTATTGGAAAATGAATGTGAGATTGCTTAAGGAAGAGGAGAAGGGGTTTTCTTTCAGGGACTGGTGGGGAAAACTATGGGCTGCAGGCGCTCGGGAGGAGGATGTTTTGGGATGGTGGTATAAGTGTGGTGGAGGTTTGGTTTACAGAAATACCCTTAGAGGCAGCTGAATGAGTGTTATGAAAGGGGAGGGGGTGGTAGGTTTGGGGACATTGAGGACCCGAGGGGAAGACTGAGGGACATACAAAACGATCACTTTGATGCGATACGTGTGAGGGGAGGTTTAGAGGAGGTGCTATGGGAAGACAGACCATCGGGCTGTGTTTTGCGGAAGTTCAGGGAAAGGCAGCAGGTGACCACGATAATGGGATTAGAGGTGTGTAAAGGAGTGGGGGGATATAGGGAGGGGCAAGTTCTATGTACCACTGATGGGATGAGTAACTATGCAGATTTTTGGTTTAGGGAGAAATTACAGCAGGAGGAGGGAGGGGGAAGGGAGGGGGAGATTATAGGGGAAGGAATTCTGGGTGTTTTAGGAGAGGAGGAGAGGGCAGGGCTAGGGAGTAGGATCAGTGAGCAGGAGGTGGAGGAGGCAGTGACTAGCTTGAGTAGGGGAAAGGCTCCAGGGATTGATGGAATCCCTAATGATTTCTATATTGCTAATTGGGATTGTATGAAAGAATGTTTGGTGTGTTTGTTTAACTGGATGAAGGAAGGGGGAGTGATGGGGAAGATGCAGGGCATGGGGATAGTTGTTTTGGTTCCCAAAGGAGGGGAGGAGGACCCTGGGTACCTATAGGGCAATCTCTCTCATGTGTTCTGATTATAAAATTTTTGCAAAGGTCTTAGGTAATCGTATGAAGAGGGTCCTTGACTTAGTCATCCATCGAGGACAGTATGGGATACCAGGTAGAAGTATGTGTGAGGGTCATGGGAGGATTAAGGATTTTTTGGAGGGCAGGCAGGGGAAAGAGTTTTGGAGATTGACTGGAAGGAGGCATATGACTGTGTAGATAGAGGTATGTTGAGGGTTATTTTGCAAAAACAAGGTTTTGGGGATGAGATTGTGCGGTGGGTGACAACTTTGTATTCGCCTGCTAGGGTTCGAGTGCAGGTTAATGGTAAGTTGGGTTTGTTGGTGCAGTTGGAGAGGGGTTTGAGGCAGGGATGTCCCTTGTCTCAAATCCTCTTTGTGTGCATGCAAGATCCCTTTCATAGGCTTATAGAGAAAGGGGTGAGGGAAAGGGAAGGTGGGGGCTCTAGTAGTACAAGGATAGTAGGGTATGTGGATGACACCACAGTTTTGGTGGGAGGGGAGGAAGGCTTGGGAAATGTGGGACTTATGATTGAGATCTTTGGTGCGGCTACGAGGATGAGGGTTAATGGGGCCAAGTCTAAGTTATTGGAGGTGGGTACATGGGTGGGGGGGTTTGGGGGTAGTGTACAGGTGGAATGTTGTGGATAGAATTAAGATTTGCGGGGTTATGTACTTAGTGAATGCTGGGGAGGCGCAGAGGGTAAATTCTTGGGCGGTTGTAAGTCGAGCGTTGGGTAGGATGCGGGGTTGGAGGGCCGGGGATGTAATGTTGCAGCAGAGGGTGGTAGTGAAACACGCTTGTGTATAGTAAGTTGTGGGGAGTGGCTGAGGTATATCCCCTGATTACTGACGATATGGTGGAACTGCAGAGGAAGGTTTTGCGTTATGTATGGGGTTATGGGAGGCCATGGCTAAGGAAGGAGGTGGTGATAATGAGTGTAAGACAGGGTGGGCTGGGTCTCATAAATTTGGTGACACATGTGAAGGCAGTCTACGTGAAGCAGAGTTACCTGAGGGCGGGAGGGGAGAGGGGTAAACGAGTGGGAGGGGTCATGGTGGATGTGAGGAAATGGTGGGTGGGGAAGGAGTTATTGGAGTGTGAAGATATGGTGCGCAATTTGTTGGTAATATGGGATCCATGGAAGGTAAAGGTTAGTAGGCTTGGGAGGGTAGGTAGACGTGAGGAGGTGGTACAGGGAGTAGATATATACCCGATGTATGATTGGAGAGGAATTTTGGGGGGATTTCGAAAGATCAGGTTAAAGTCGAAGGTTCGAGAGCTGGTATATAGGTTCTTGTTGGGGAATTTAGCTTCGAGGTCTGTACTATATAGGATGGTAATGATAGGTGTGGGGAATTGTCTGCTATGCGGGGAGGAGGAGACTGCTTTCCATGCTGTATATTTTTGTGATTCTTTGGGGGTTGTAAGGGTTTGATTATCGAGGGTCCTTGGTATAGTAGCGGGGGGGGGGAGTAACATATCGGCTTTGAGAGCTTTGCTTTTTGATGTGGGGGGGGTAACTAAGGATGTTCGGCGGGCTGTGAGGTATGTGGTGGCGGATTTTTTGTATGTTTCATGGGGTATGAGGGAGGTGGGGGTGGTTGTCGGGTGTGTGCTATTGCGGCAAGCGTATACCATACGGTTTGCAGGAATAGGCACCTATATGGGAGGGTGTGGGTGACAAGTTTTCCTGTGGGTTATCGTAATCTGACGGTAGACGGTATGATAAGGTTGGGGGTGGGGTAATACTGGAATGGGCTGGACTCTCTGAAATGGTTACTTTTTTGTTGTTTAGGAGTCAGTAGGGCTGGGTGGGGGTTAGAAGGTGGTATGAGAGTGCATGGTAGTGGAGAATGTGATTGGTGCAGTCGTTGTGGATGAGGGGGTGTAGTGGGGGGTGACGGAAGACCTATGGCTAATAAGAGGCTGGGGTTGTTTGACTTTGGACTTTAGGTATAGGACTGGGTCTGAAAGGAGTGGGTGTTAGGTTTTAATTTATTTTTTTCTTTACTTTTATTTTTTTGTTCCCTTTTTTTTGTGGTGGTGTTGACAGCCTGCAGGCGGTTTAGGATTCAGGGGAAGGCAGAGGGGGCTTTCTGAAGTGTCAGGGACCATGATGTTTTTTTAAGTATTGATGTGGTATGGATCTGACCATGCACTTTGGGTGTTAGGTACGGTCTCAGAAGTCAAGCTCCAGGTGTGTGGGACTGACTATGGTTTATAACTGTTCTTTAATGTTTAGATGTGGTGTGCTGTGGTTTTCCTGTGAGGTTGGAATTTTTTTTCAGTGGGTCATGGTAATGTGTTAGTTTTGTTGGTAATTATGTGGTGAGTGTTTTATGTCCTGTTTAGGGTTTCATAAGGATCCTTATTTCATGGGTACGGATAGGGAAGTTAGGTGAATATACAATGTTCCCATATTTTTTTTTATGATAACCATGCCTTTTTGTGTAGGTGAGACCCGTTGGCAGACATAAAGATGTTATAAGGTTGCGGGATATAAATATATGTACATACTAAGTTTTTGTGATTTTGTCTGTTCCTTTTTTTAAAAGAATAGCTAGTTGCCCTTGTGTGGTTTTTCATGTTATTTTTGTGTGATGTGATATGGGATTATGCAATGTTTGTGTCATACTTATGTTTTTTTGTGTGTATTTATGTGGCGGTACTGTAAGCCACGAGAAAATTATAGTCTTTAGCTTTGTTTTTTTATGTTTAAAGTACTTTGGTGTCTTAACTGGGTTTTGAGTGTTATGCTTTTGTGCACTCTACGCTGTCTTAATTTTTTTATTTTGTAATATTCAGATAGGTAGGGGGGTTGGGCTGAGGAAGGGGGGAGTTTCACACTTGAAGTGTGTAGTGGTGTTAAGCATACTATGTTAGTTTTGGTTTTGTACCTTGGTTGTTCAGGTACTGGTAATTGCTTTGATGTTTTAACTTCCTATGGTTTTTGTTAAGTATTGGCGTTATTTGATGTTAATGTATTGTTCAGTTGTTCCAGAGTAGGTGTATCAGTCCATCTTACATTGGCGTTGTTTGTTTTTCTTTTTTATATGCCTTTTGTTATACGGTGTTACTTTTCTTTATACTTGTATGTGAATAATATGTATACTGGTTTTAATAAAATAAAATAAAAAATTAATAGTGAAGATCGTATAATATATCTGTGTTTGTTGGGGACAGTTGTAAATGTTGTATTATGAGTTGTGTTTGCCATAGAGATGATAAATGACATTTTACGTAAGTAGCCGCCAAGTTAAGTGTTGTTTAACATACACGTCTGACACTCTTCTAGTGATTAACCAAAAACACTTTGACACTTGTAATGGGAAAGCAGTTTCAGTGGTCATTTAGGGTTACTAGGTGGTTGTAGTGCGGCTAAGTAATATTTTAAAGGTCTTGACTGTCAAAATAAGGTCAAGTTCTGGTTAAAACCTATTTAAACTTTACCCAGGCACGGATAAGCCTAGATTTAACTAATTTTACCATCAAGGTAAACGGGAATTATAATGGATAACCTATATATAGTTGCTTGGTACTTATACCAGCTATAAGACCCCTATGGGTGATTACGCTCCCCAATGAATATAGTATCAACGAGGGGGAGGGGATGAAGGAAGCCAGAATGATAGTGGTGGGGAAATACAAATGTTTGATGCAAAAAAAAAAAATTTCAGTCAATTGGCCTAGCCAACCCCTCTTGACATAGTGCCCGAGTAACACAAATTATAAGACGAAACTGATAAATCAGATAATTACTGAGCTATCTACAAGTAAAGGGTTTTATTTAACAGAAATAACAGAGGTGGCCCTCCACTGGCTTATCACTTCATGGTCAGTACTGATGAATCACCTACAGACACAACCATCTTCCTCAGTTATGATATTCTCGATCTTAGACACTGTTCAGGTAGTAAATACCTGTGATTTTTATGATTCGGTATATAGTGAGAATTGTCTTCACTGTAGTCTAGTAACTATAAATGTTTATAGATTGCAAATTATTTTCCTCATAAATTATACCTTAATTATTCTATATGATTCAAAATTTTATCATAACTGGATCGTAAATTTGAATCTGTTATTGAAGGAATTTTCATTTCAATTAAAATATTCTAAATTAGACTTGTTCTGAATAAACAAGAAGTTAGGCATAGTGTATTAATTTCTTAATGAATTATAATACGGTCGACAAAGCTGAAAATAAAAATATGCATATTTATAACTAGCTGAAGAAAAAAGTTGTAATATGACGAAAAAATGGTTTAAAATTTGTAAGGAAACTATAGATGAGATTCGAAATGAACCTGGTAAATGCTTTCTGACGCGTCTTAGTCATATAATAATAATAATAATAATAGTAATAATAATAATAATAATAATTTATTTCAGCATGATACAATGTTTGTATAGAAATGTGTGACATTCGGATGTGCATGCAGAAAACCCATAATTATTCCACTGGAGTTTTTGAGTCACTGGCTCCCAGGGCCACCCTTTTAAAATAAAATATTTAATGTCATGTAGGCTTAAATAATTTAAAGCAACACTAATATGACATAAATGTGAGGTTAATTTAATAAATGTTTAAGTCATTTAATTAATGTATATTCAAAACAGTTTAACTGAAATGATTGAAACAAAATAATTTGCAGTGTAATTAAATTATATTTCAGAGTAGAAAACGTTGCAATGCAAGCAGAGTGTACTCCAGGACACCCTATTTGTAAATCTTATGCTTTTTCGATATGTACTGTTACCCTCTTTCACATTAATTAATATCACTATAGTACCATAGTGTGAGTTAGCGCTTCCAGGGAAGCACTATCGTCCTGTCATGAGTGGGAAACCTTGTTAAAAGCCCCGATGGGATTACTTATTTTTTTTATTACTGTAGTGTTTCCACTGTAACAACACCTGATTGCCATTCACATCATTAATTTCTCTAATGTAGATTATTATTCCCATACAGAATTCTGCCGTTTGCTGGATGGAGTCAACGCA
Source organism: Cherax destructor (assembly GCA_009830355.1). Taxonomy (NCBI): domain Eukaryota; kingdom Metazoa; phylum Arthropoda; class Malacostraca; order Decapoda; family Parastacidae; genus Cherax; species Cherax destructor. The sequence goes on from WNWK01051366.1 coordinate 10,110, forward strand.
AGTGCTGGCTTCCAGGTAGGCAGGTATAATGTCAGGACAAGTGTTTCCTGACGGGGCTGTTATGATGACCCACAGCTGGAGCTTTTTGGTCATCTGACCGAGGCTTACCGGTCAACCTCTTTAAAAATCATAGTCAACCTGTTAATATATATTAATTGTTCCCAGGTTAGGTTAGGTTAGGTAATTTTCGTCAGGAAAGAACAAGTGTTTCCTGACGCGGGTCTTAGTCAGATGACCCGCCGTTGGAGCTTTTGGTCATCTGACCGAGGCCTTCCGCTGGCTTACCGGTCCACCCCTTTAAAAATTATGGTCATAGTTATAACCATTTAGTTACTAGTGTTCCCAGGTTTATTAGCTCATTTTAATATATTTTTACCCACACAAAAAACCCTACCCCTATTCTTGTATGCAAATATTACATATTCAGCATGTATTAATGAAGATTTTTTTAGATAATAAGAAAGTTGACCTCTCTATTGGATTTAATACCTTGCAAATTGTTCATGGAATTTTTTGTGCACCCTTCATAGGGAAAGTGTTTTTCTAGCCAACAGAGGATATATATACCGGAAGGTACTTCTCTATATACATGCTGAGAGTTTGTTTTAATTACTGTTTTAGGGGGGTTAAAATATTCTTGGCTGGTGGTGAAAAAAGTTACATAAAGCCTTAATGATCCTCGTGAAGTCGACAGGCTTTAAACCCCATTAACCAACCAAACTTGATCCGAGGAACTGAAGCTACCCTTGTCTTGTTTGGATCAGATTTAATTACCTTTCATTTCCCAGGTACTGTACGACCCTTAAGAGTTTAGTGTCCCCCTTCTCCCACCACATGAATATACAAGTTCTGTCCACGTCTAACTCGCATATAGAAGTGAGACGCTTATGACGACGTTTCGGTCCGACTGGGACCGAAACGTCGTCGTAATGTCTTGTGTGTGTGTGTGTATGTGTGGGTTATTTGTGTACTGTTTCATATATAAAGAAGTGAAATTTTTATTCTTGAACGGGCGAGCTTCAAAGCAAACAAAATTAGAATAAAGTATATATGCTCATATCCTATTTAGTAGAGTGAAGATTATTATTATAATTGCCAAGAACCAACCCTACTAGGAGGGAGGTGCCTTCATCTACACTCCCCGGCCTTGCATCAAACTTTATTACCTTCCCTTCCCCAAGTGCTCAGTGACCCTTTCGGGTCCAGGTCTTTCCCATAATAATAACAATTATAATAATACAATATCCGAGAATAAAGGTATTAAATAAATATTACTGCGCACACTCGACGCGCAAGCATTCAAAGTTTGCTGGCTCTGGCGGGCGTACGATACACATGACTCGCGCATGGCAGACGTAAACTTACATCATGAAACACTTTAAAACACTTGTTTAAACAATGAAATAATTAGTTAAATGATGCTATTATTGACACATTTATTCAGTTGGGTCAAAATAGAATGTAAATAAATGTACTATGGAAACTCGCATGCCACAGCAGCAGGGCGACACGAGACAACCAGTTGACCCCTGGATACCGTCGAGGGAGGTGTGTGCTGGTCTGTTGTGTCGAAAACTTCTTAACAATGGCTTCGATTGTGTTTTTAAGTTTATTTAATAACGAACCATGATTTAAATGTGTATCGTATTATCGAACAGCATTCTGGTCGAATGTCTGACGGTACTAGAGGCAGCTTTCTTTAGTGACACCTGCCAATGCTGCTCAGGTGTGAGTGGTGGTGATCGTGTCCAGGTAGTGACTAGGTAATCCAAGTACACCTTTCCTCTTACTTTTGTGAGGAAATCTCTGAGCATCGCCGATTACTAGTGATTAGAAATGAATTAATGTATGGTGAGGGCATCTGATCACCTGGAGTCGTGAGCAGCTGCGGACAAGTTAGCAAAAGTGACTTTGGTCTAAGGAAGAGTCGAGTTGCCAAGATGGGAGTGTGTTGGGTATTCTGGAAGGCCGAGTTGCTGCTGCTGCTCCTCACCAGTTTCTCCTCATCTGACGCTCAAGGTTGGTATTTTGTCCCTGCACACCGTGTATTCCAGGTTTTCAGGTACCTACTGGACTTGCGTTCAAATCTCCCAGGCCTGTACTTCGTGGAGAATAGTTGTTGCCAGAGTCTGGATGGGGTTAACCATAGACGACAAAGAATTCATGTAAGTAATCTCTGAATGGTGATGGCTCGGAAATTTGTACTTTGGGAAGGTTTACTATGCATTTTTAGTTATGAAGCCCGGGAAAATAATAAACTGCTTTTTTATATATATATATATATATATATATATATATATATATATATATATATATATATAAAATATATAATAATATATATATATATATTAATATATATATAATATATATAATAATATATATATATATATTAATATA
>WNWK01051367.1:0-12506 GCA_009830355.1 Cherax destructor
TTACTGACGTTTTTCAATAAAACATTTGAGGCAGTAGACAGTGATAAAGAATATGATATAGTTTACTTGGATTTCAGTAAGGCCTTCGATAGAGTACCTCACAAGAGACTCTTAAGAAAGGTGGCAGCTCATGGTATAGGAGGTAAAGTTCTAGCATGGATAGAGGCATGGCTTACCAATAGAAAGCAGAGGTTTCCATTAATGGGGTCAAATCTGAATGGGGATTTGTCACTAGTGGCGTTCCACAAGGATCAGTTTTGGGCCCATTGTTGTTCATAATTTACATAAATGACCTTGATGAAGGAATTGCAAGTGACATGAGTAAATTTGCTGATGATACAAAAATAGGCCGTATAATTCATTCTGAGGAGGATACCAGTGAACTCCAGGAGGATTTGGATAAATTAATGTCTTGGTCTGAAAAGTGGCAGATGAAGTTTAATGTGGACAAGTGTAAGGTGCTAGTCGTTGGTAATGAAAATATCCCTCGAATTTATAAACTAGGTGAAGTTGAGCTTGATCATACAGAATGTGAAAAAGACTTGGGAGTCATGGTAAGCAGAAATCTAAAGCCAAGACAACAGTGCCTAAGTGTGCGCAATAAGGCTAACAGATTACTAGGATTTATTTCAAGAAGTATAAGCAACAGAAGTCCAAAAGTTATTTTACAGCTCTATACATCACTAGTGAGACCTCATTTGGATTATGCAGCTCAGTTTTGGTCTCCTTACTACAGGATGGATATAGATTCATTGGAGAACATACAAAGAAGAATGACTAAAATGATTTACAGTATAAGAAATCTCCCGTATGAAGATAGACTTAGAGCATTGAATCTCCACTCTCTGGAAAGACGTAGAATGAGGGAGATATCATCGAGGTGTACAAGTGGATGATGGGCATAAACAAAGGAGATATTAATAAAATACTGAGGATATCGAACCAAGTAAGAACGAGAAATAACGGATTTAAATTGGATAAATTTAGATTTAGAAAGGACATAGGCAAGTACTGGTTTTCGAACAGAGTTGTAGATGCGTGGAACAATCTTCCGAGTAGGGTGATAGAGGCTAGGACCTTGGGTGGCTTTAAAAAGAGATTGGACAAATATATGAGTGGGAGGGGCTGGGTTTGATTAGTGTCGTGAGTACAGGAGTAAATTCTTAGGTAGTGGTGGTTTTGATAAGGACCTGCCTTGTATGGGCCAGTAGGCCTTCTGCAGTGTTCCTCCATTCTTATGTTCTTATGTTACCCCCTTCAGCTTTGTTTCGCTTAGGGTCAGGACATCCAACTTCTTTTCATTCGTAACATCAGCAATCATCTCTTTCTTATCCACGCACATTCAAACATCCCAGTTGTATATAAAAAAAAAATTCTTCTCTTTTTTTAGTAAATGTAAATGTAAATGTGAAAAGCTCTGTGCCACAAGGCACAGTACTCGCTCCCATCCTGTTCCTTATCCTCATATCTGATACAGACAGGGATGTAAGTCACAGCGCCGTGTCTTCCTTTGCAGATGACACCCGAATTTGCATGACAGTGTCCTCCACTGAAGACACAACAAGGCTCCAGGCGGACATCAACCAAATCTTTAAATGGGCCGCAGAAAACAATATGAAATTCAATAATGAGAAATTTCAATTACTCCGATATGGAAAACGTGAGGAAATTAAAACTATATCAGAGTATAAAACAAATTCCAACCACACAATAGAGCGAAAAACTAATGTAAAAGACCTGGTCTTTTGTTCTATCTAGGCTGGAATACTGCTGCACACTAACAGCAACTTTCAAGGCAGGTGAAATTGCTGACTTAGAAAATGTACAGAGAACTTTCACGGCACACATAACTGCGATAAACCACCTCAGTTACTGGGAACGCTTGAAGTTTCTCAACCTGTACTCCCTAGAATGCAGGCGGGAGAGATACATGATTATATACATTTGGAAAATCTTAGAGGGATTATTACCAAACTTGCACACGAAAATCACTCCCTCTGAAAGCAGAAGACTCGGCATACGATACAGCATCCCCCCAATGACAAGCAGGGGCGCCACTAGCACGATAAGAGACAACACAATAAGTGTCAGGGGCCCAAGACTGTTCAACTGCCTTCCAGCATACATAAGCGGGATTACCAATAGACACGTGGCTGTCTTCAAGAAGGCACTGGACAGGCACCTAAAGTCAGTACATGAACAGCCGGGCTGTGGTTCGTACGTCGGGTTGCGTGCGGCCAACAGTAACAGCCTGGTTGATCAGGCCCTGATCCACCATGATACCTGGTCACATACCGGGCCGCGGGGGCGTTGACCCCGAAACCCTCTCCAGGTATACCTGGAGCTAAAGAAAAGAAAATATATATATATATATATATATATATATATATATATATATATATATATATATATATATATATATATATATATATATATATATATATATATATATATATATATATATGTGCAAGACAACCACTATGAAAAAATAGAGGAATTCCAAGCGCTTTCGTGACTACTCACATTATCAAGGAACTATAAAAGGAATCATGACAAGCAGGCTTATAAAGGGGCAAGACTACACCTCAGTCACATCACACTAACAAAGACCACACCTCACAGTAGCGTAAAATATGCGATAAAGTTTATTACTGTCAAACCGGTAAACGTCTTGAACTAACATTAAAACAACATAAATATAGCATTAGAACTGGACAAGATTCTAATGCTCTATTTATTCATGTGAGAGATTTTAACCATCCAATTGAGTTTCAAAATGCTGAGAAAGTTGTATCAAGCAAGTCCATGGTTGAGAGGAATATAATAGAATCATGTTTCATTAAAAGTAGTTTTGAAAATAATATGAATATTTCTTTTGGTTTATATAAATTGGATTCATTTATAATTAATAAAATTTGGGAAGAATTTAATGATAAATTGTACTAATCTTAATTCTTGGGAAGAGTTTCAGGTCCTTTCTTATGTTCTCTTCACAGAGTCGTGCGATGTTACGCTACTGTGAGGTGTTGTCTTTGTTAGTGTGATGTGACTGTGAGGTGTAGTCTGCCCCTTATATAAGCCTTCTTGTCATGTTTCCTTTTATAGTTCCTTGATAATGTGAGTAGTCACGAAAGCGCTTGGAAATCCTCTATTTATTCATAGTGGTTGTCTTGCATATTTTGATATCACCTGTTTACTGTGATCTTTTGCATGCATGCATATATATATATATATATATATATATATATATATATATATATATATATATATATATATATATATATATATATATATATATATATATATATATATAATATATATAATATATATATATATATATATAATATATATATATATAATATATATATATAAGTCTGTTGAGTGTACCTGGTAAAGTGTATGGTAGAGTTATTATTGAAAGAATTAAGAGTAAGACAGAAAGCAGGATAGCAGATGAACAAGGGGCTTTAGGAAAGGTAGGGGTGTGTAGACCAAGTGTTTACAGTGAAACATATAGGTGAACAGTATTTGGATAAGGGTAAAGATGTTTTTGTGGCATTTATGGATTTGGAAAAGGCGTATGATAGGGTAGATAGGGGGCAATGTGGCAGATGTTGCAGGTGTATGGAATAGGAGGAAGGTTACTGAAAGCAGTGAAGAGTTTTTATGAGGATAGTGAGGCTCAGGTTAGAGTGTGTAGGAGGGAAGGGGACTATTTCCCAGTAAAAGTGGGCCTTAGACAAGGATGTGTGATGTCACCGTGGTTGTTCAATATATTTATAGATGGGGTTGTAAGAGAAGTGAATGCGAGGGTCTTGGCAAGAGGTGTTGGGCTAAAAGATAAAGAAGCAAATACAAAGTGGGAGTTGTCACAGTTGCTTTTTGCTGATGACACTGTGCTTTTGGGAGATTCTGAAGAGAAGTTGCAGAGGTTGGTGGATGAATTTGGTAGGGTGTGTAAAGAAGAAAATTGAAAGTGAATATAGGAAAGAGTAAGGTGATGAGGATAACAAAAGAATAGGTGATGAAAGATTGGATATCAGATTGGAGGGAGAGAGTATGGAGGAGGTGAATGTATTCAGATATTTGGGAGTGGACATGTCGGCGGATGGGTCTATGAAGGATGAGGTGAATCATAGAATTGATGAGGGGAAAAGGGTGAGTGGAGCACTTCGGAGTCTGTGGAGACAAAGAACCTTGTCCATAGAAGTAAAGAGGGGAATGTATGAGAGTATAGTTATACCAACGCTCTTATATGGGTGTGAAGCATGGGTGATGAATGTTGCAACGAGGAGAAGGCTGGAGGCAGTGGAGATGTCATGTCTGAGGTCAATGTGTGGTGTGAATATAATGCAGAGAATTCGGAGTTTGGAAATTAGGAGGAGGTGCGGATTACCAAAACGATTGTCCAGAGAGCTGAGGAGGGTTGCTGAGGTGGTTTGGACATGTAGAGAGAATGGAACGAGACAGAGTGACTTCGAGAGTGTATAAATCTGTAGTGGAGGGAAGGCGGGGTAGGGGTCGGCCTAGGAAAGGTTGGAGGGAGGGGGTAAAGGAAGTTTTGTGTGCGAGGGGCTTGGACTTCCAGCAAGCATGTGTGAGCGTATTTGATAGGAGTGAATGGAGGCATATGGTTTTAATACTTGACGTGCTGTTGGAGTGTGAGCAAAGTAACATTTATGAAGGATTCAGGAAACCGGCAGACCGGACTTGAGTTCTGGAGATGGGAAGTACAGTGCCGGCACTCTGAAGGAGGGGTGTTAATGTTGCAGTTTTATAACTGTAGTGTAAAGCACCCTCTGGCAAGACAGTGATGGAGTGAATGATGATGAAAGTTTTTCTTTTTCGGGCCACCCTGCCTTGGTGGGAATCGGCCGATGTGTTAATAAAAAAATAAAATATATATATATATATATATATATATATATATATATATATATATATATATATATATATATATATATATATATATATATATATATATATATATATATATATTGTTCTTTAGCTCGCTTCGGCACAAATATATTTTTCGACCACACCCCTTCGCTTCCCGGCCACATTTTCTATTTCTGACAAAAATTTCATTTTTGAGTGCAAGACAACTTAAAATTCGTGCCACAAAGCCTTTCCTCCCAGCAGAGGTACTTCAAATTCCCTCCATCCTCCAACAATTTCCGGCCTTGGCGCCCCAATTTGCAGCTAAAATTTCAAGGTTTCTGACTAAAATGTTTTTTTTTTTTTAACAACAGAAAATCATTTTCGGTTAAGAAGTTGAAACCCCCGATCCTCGTCCCTCGACGTCTGGCCTCCATCGACCCAGTTTTTGTCCGGACCCACAGTCTGGGATCAGAATTTTTCTTTTGGCCACCACTGCATATGTTGAACCCGAGACACCTTACCTCTGGTCTCTTCCCTTTTAACATCTCAAGAGAGGCGCCTTGATGCTGGTGACGAATATTCAACCAGAGAGACTTAGACATGTTCTTCACTTCCTTGTGCCGAAACCGGTTGCTTTCTCTTAGGCGCTCTGTGACTCTTACGGGTTTAGTATTTAACACTACTATTACTACTACTACTACTAGTAATAATAATAATCTTCTGGTTCAGTTAAATGGTCCTCTGCCTTCAGTTATAATAATTGTCATCACTACTTGTTGAGCTCATCCTTCCAATTATAAGAGTCTTAATTTAAAGATCTTTTTTCCTTTTAAGGTCATTCTCGTCTCCAATTTAAGGTCAGTCTTCCTCCAATTTAGGGCCAGTTTACCTCCAGTTTAAGGTCAGTCTCCCTCTAATTTAAGGCCACTTATCGTCCAGTTTAAGGTCAGTCTCCCTCTAAGGTCAATTATCTTCCAGTTTAAGGTCAGTATTCCTATTTAAAGTCCCGTTTGAATGATTTTCGCTTTCTAAACATTATTTCCTTGCAATTTTATCTCTCCCCTTCCCTTCCTTGCTCCCTCATTCCTCTCTCTCCATACCCCTCTCTCCTTCATTCCTTCCCTTTCTATTTCCTTCTATTTATCCTATCCTCTTTCACTTCAACTCTTTCTTATTTTTATTCCGTCTCCTACCAAGGCTTTACAACCTTCTCCACCGTTCCTTGGTTCAAAGTTAGCATCTAGTTAATGACGTGTGTCGGTGCCTGTATGGCGGGCCTGTGTGTGTGTGTGTGTGTGTGTGTTGTGTGTGTTGTGTGTGTGTGTGTGTTTGGGTCGACTATCAGCTCTTGGCCCCGCCTCCTAAACAGCAATCGCTGGCATGGGTTCCTGGTCTCTTGGAGCCCCTATCATACCTCCTTTTGAAACAGTTTATTGAGTTTACTTCTACCATTTCCAAACCTGTGAACCTCCTCGAGTTTTCGTAAATGCTTGACAAGATGGGGGTTCCATGCTGGTACCACATACTCTATGATAGGCCTGGCATATTATCACGAGCACAAGCACTTTCAAAGGGTCTGCAGTATCCGGCCGGGCTATGTACCAGTTATTAATGCAATCAAGTGGCAATCAAAATTGAGGAACAATGCATGCACGATTTGGCGTGTATGTATACCATTAACTTATGTATACAGTTAAGAGACAAGCTAAACATAATAGTGAATAGAGTTAGGAGTTTATAAGAATAACTTTCCTGCTAGCACAGCTACTGTACACCTGTACAGATGACAAATTTTGTAAGGTGTTAGCCAGCCTGAGGCTGAAGAGTCTGACAGTATGAGCTGTTCTTAGAAGCAAGGAAGCCTCTCCCAGGCAGTCCACCCTCATTCTGAAAAATCAGACACCCCCAGCACCTAGTTAGCCCTGTTCTACCAGGATGAAGCAAACATCCTAGCAATCACTGACTAGCTGTGTCTAAGGCTGTCTAAGATGGCATGCAGGAAAGTGGTTTGTTGTGACACGTCGAATATAAGACGAATACCCACAGACAGAGGAGGATTACCTACATATGTCCAGAAACACCTGCAGCTGCCCTTGACACATGTCACACTAGGTCATACACAGTCCTAAAATATTCTTAGTTATGTTGATAGCATAGTGGTATTGATGTCAGCACAGTGTAGTGATGACAACATAGTGGTAATAATGTCAGCACAGTGTAGTGATGACAACATAGTGGTAATAATGGCAGCACAGTGTAGTGATGACAACATGGTGGTAATAATGTCAGCACAGTGTAGTGATGACAACATAGTGGTAATAATGGCAGCACAGTGTAGTGATGACAACATGGTGGTAATAATGGCAGCACAGTGTAGTGATGACAACATGGTGGTAATAATGTCAGCACAGTGTAGTGATGACAACATAGTGGTAATAATGGCAGCACAGTGTAGTGATGACAACATAGTGGTAATAATGGCAGCACAGTGTAGTGATGACAACATGGTGGTAATAATGTCAGCACAGTGTAGTGATGACAACATAGTGGTAATAATGTCAGCACAGTGTAGTGATGACAACATAGTGGTAATAATGTCAGCACAGTGTAGTGATGACAACATAGTGGTAATAATGGCAGCACAGTGTAGTGATGACAACATGGTGGTAATAATGGCAGCACAGTGTAGTGATGACAACATGGTGGTAATAATGGCAGCACAGTGTAGTGATGACAACATGGTGGTAATAATGGCAGCACAGTGTAGTGATGACAACATGGTGGTAATAATGGCAGCACAGTAGTAATGATGGAAGCAACTTTTATGCTTAAGCTCATATTAACTAATAGGTTCAAGTGTTAAACCATACACTAAGCAGTGGGTTCTTGGCCTCGTCCTTGGAGAGGGTCGTTCGTGACAGGGTTGAGAAGGGCCATAGTTCTTGGCCTCGTCCGTGGAAAGGGTCGTTCATGGCAGGGTTGAGAAGGGCCATGGTTCTTGGCCTCGTCCTTGGAGAGGGTCGTGCATGGCAGGGTTTAGAAGGGCCATGGTTCTTGGCCTCGTCCTTGGAGAGGGTCGTGCATGGCAGGGTTGAGAAGGGCCATGGTTCTTGGCCTCGTCCTTGGAGAGGGTCGTGCATGGCAGGGTTGAGAAGGGCCATGGTTCTTGACCTCGTCCTTGGAGAGGGTCGTGCATGGCAGGGTTTAGAAGGGCCATGGTTCTTGGCCTCGTCCTTGGAGAGGGTCGTGCATGGCAGGGTTGAGAAGGGCCATGGTTCTTTACCTCGTCCTTGGAGAGGGTCGTGCATGGCAGGGTTGAGAAGGGCCATGGTTCTTGGCCTCGTCCTTGGAGAGGGTCGTGCATGGCAGGGTTGAGAAGGGCCATGGTTCTTGGCCTCGTCCTTGGAGAGGGTCGTGCATGGCAGGGTTGAGAAGGGCCATGGTTCCAGTGCTTCTCGGACTTGCTCTTAAGAGACGTTGTTGTTCCTGGGTGAACCTTGAGCTTACTTACCGATCTGAGGTCTTGGACTAACATCATGGGGACTCCACTGCATTATTTTCTTAGGGGAAGCGCTGAACTCGAGGATGGGAGGTAATCAGGTATGATTCAGAGAAGGAAGATTATTATTATTATAATCAAATAGAAGCGCTAAACCACAGGGGTTATACAGCCAGAGAAGGAAGAGTGGCCCCAATTCTCTGGAGCAAGAGCCCTTTACCAGCATTAAGGAAACCTTCTCCCCCATCCCTGTTGAACGGAATGGACACCGGATGTACTGCCTCCCTACTTCTCGTGTCCTCTAGGGACTTCTTGTTGAGGTAGCTCCTGACACTTGAACTGTCTTCTTGCTTGAATCAGTATTGTACAGTGGCACTGCCGGGGTATGCGCCACCTTTATAATAATAATAATATCTTTTTTACTACAAGTACATATACAAGGTATACAGGCCTAGCTGACATCAATGGCATACTACTATATAGAAAGCCGCTTATTATGCTGAGCATATCGTGCAAATTAGGTCAGTTTTGTCCCAGGATGCGACCTACGCCAGTCCACTAACACCCAGGTACTCATTTTACACTGATGGGTGAACAGGGACTTGGACAGCAGGTGTCTTATGGAAACGCATCCCTAATGTTTTCCAGCTGTACCGGAAGAGATTCGAACCCTGGACCTCAGTGTGTGAGCTGAGTGCACTAGCGATCGAGCTCGGGACTTAGGGCAGGACTTAGGGCATACAGGAGTTACTACAGGAGATACCCAGCCTACTAACTCCCAAGGTTACAGATATCTGCGCTTAAGAACGGAGCAGAGCAGTTATAATTCACTTACATTTCTACAGGTGCTGATACTAAGTACGATAATGGTAGTAGCTAGGCGTTAGTTTCCTAGTCTGACTACCTCCATGAAAATTGTCGGCAGGAGACTGGTACAAGCCGGGAAGAGGTAACTCGTGCCTGCCGGGACTTCCCATGTGTTTAGTGGACATATGACTATATTGAGGTCATTCTGCTCACGATGTTGGACAGTATGTTGATTTTTCCTAGTTCGTGTGACTCGCTGTCTCTCCACATGTTCTTCATTTTTCATATCGTCGCCTCCGGGAACGTTCCTTCTTGGTAAATATGCTAAATGACCACTGATCGGTGGTGGATGACCACTGAGAGGTGGTGGATGACCACTGAGAGGTGGTGGATGACCACTGAGAGGTGGTGGATGACCACTGAGAGGTGGTGGATGACCACTGAGAGGTGGTGGATGACCACTGAGAGGTGGTGGATGACCTTGCTGAGGGCTTGTCGTTATCCTCGCGCGTTCATAATTTCCATAGTATCTATTCCTACTCATTTGTGGTTGAGATGAAGCAGGAGGAGGCGGGGTCATAGTGGTATCATCCACTAGTCGAAGTAAGTCCTTGTCCAAAGGTTTGGACAAATGTTGAAGAATCCCTGAACCATTCATCTACTTCCTGTCTGACACAGCAACTTCTTGGGATCTTGATACAAAGGGATTCTTCAACATTTGTCCAAACCTTTGGACAAGGACTTACTTCGACTGTGGATGATACCACTATGACCCGCCTCCTCCTGCTTCATCTCACCTGTCTACAGTATATAAGCCACTTCTATTTGCCTTATGTTGTATTTACTTCAAGATTGATGGACTGAACACATCGACTCCAGGCCGAGGGACTGATTACCTCAAACTCCTCCTTATATTACTACTTTCTTCTTTGTATTGGACTGATGAAGCCACTGTGTGGCGAAACGTTTCCTCAATAAAGATACCCAAGTGTTGCATATGTGTCTAATTTAACAACTTGTCGGTCCTCGACTAGTCCTCGACTAGTGGAGGATACCACTATGACCCCGCCTCCTCCTGCTTCATCTCACCTGTCTACAGTATATAAGCAACTTCTATTTGCCTTATGTTGTATTCATTTGTGGTTGCAGGGGTCGAGTCTCAGCTCCTGGCCCCATCTTTCTGCTGGGCCCTGTCATACATATTTTTAAAACTATGTATGGCTGCTACGCCTATCCTTCACTGCCTAGGTCGTTCCACTTCATAACCTCTCTAAGGCTAAAGAACTATTTCGCAATATGTGTTTTTAACTTACAGTTGTGCACAACTGTGTCCTCATGTACCTAATTCCCGCCTCTCGAGCAGTCTATCCCTGTCCATCCTGTCAGTTCCTATCAGTATTCTGTATATCGTTATTATGTCACTCCTGGCTCTTTTGTCTTGTAATGTTAGCAGGTTTAGGGTCATCATAGCTCATACCACTTAGCTCTTGACCTAGTCTCGTTACAAACCTTTGCATTTTTTCCAGCTTCCTGACATGCTTTTTCATGTGGTGAGTTCCAAGACTTGCGGAAGCGAGAGAATGTTCCCAAGCCAGACTCTGGGGGCTCAAAGGAGCTTAATAGTTTGTTGTTTGCCATAAAAAAAAAGACTGCGGTGTTGTTGTCACTCTGCATGTTACCGGGGAAGGATGGGGTGCATTGAGCGAGGTTATGGCACCTCTCTCTCTCCCCTGCCTTTCTTACTAATTGTTATAATTTTATGTGGCCAGTTGGCGGTAGTCTGTGGTTCTGGCTAAACACTCGCGAGAAACTGAAAATTATCGGACAGTTTTCCCTTATGAGCTGTACATGCAAACTTCTGGAGAGGATGCTGAATGTTTGAAAGGTCTTTTATCTAGAGTGGAACCACTGCTTCACCACGACGAAGTCTAAGTACCTTGGTGGTTGTGGCGTGCGCCCAGTATGTTACATTTTATTCGACGTTCGTCATACAACCATTTGGCACGCCCTCTACAACAGTGAACTGGCAGTTCAGTGTAGCAGATCGGGCCACACTGTTGCGCTTATTGTCCAGTTTAATCCACCAATCACGTGGAAGCCTGTTACTTCAGCCAAGGTGACGTCATTTCAGTTTACCTGGCTGGGTGGCAGACTTTCACAGACACTAGTCGTGACCACTGATACTCTGATTTGTACGATTTTAATCTGACTTCCTCTTTAGCTATTATTGTACATAGTGTGACGGAATGCACGAGTAAAGAAATGTACCCCTGTTTGTTTGCCTTGTGCTTGTTCTGTCTTGCTGAGAGCTTTGTTGACTTAGTCACGACCAGGTGGTACAGGCCATTAGACTACCATCTGTGTTCATAATAGTGGTCTGCAATATGTAGATAGTCTTCGACGTCAGGTGGAGGTCTGGCATTCTCTGTCAGAGAGGTGAAGACAAGTGACGGGGAAGAAGAAAAGTAGGGAAAGTAAAGACACCCTTCATTCACACCCCTTGTCCATACCCCTTACTCACATACACCCCTCACTCACACCCCTCGTCCACACCCCTTACTCACACACACACCCCCTCGTCCACACCCCTTACACACACCCCTCGCACACACCCCTTACTCCAGTGTTATGAAGGGAAGCACTAGACCCGTTGTGCCATACAGAACCAGGGAATGGGAGGTAGTCAGGTGTCAGCATGTTACAAAATGACACGATATCTATTAACAATAGATATCTCCAGTGAACACTAGAAAGGAAAGCCCTTCTAGCATCCAGCCTGTTACTGGGCTTTTGCAACAAAGTCAGTATCCTGGTTCAGTTATCCGACATATTATATAGATAAAGGGGATTACAACTGATAGGGTACTAACCAAAGTAAATGATTTAAAGATTTATTAACAAAGTGAGAAAATCTAGGGTAGCAAAGTAAATCAAATATAAAGATATTAAGATATCAATTAGGATACTTAGGAAGGTAGCTCCTACACTGCTCTCATATACAATAAATCTGTGCTGAGGGCACATATATATATATAAATGACTCAGAGGTACCATCAGGTACAATGTCAGTAATAACAAATATATATATAAATAATAATAAATGTGTGTACGAGTGTGCTCCCGGTAACTATGACTCGACTCAACCAGTGTACGACAGAACAACTTCTCATAAGCTAGCTGTACTAAAAATTACAACCAAACAGCTTTATTGTCCAGTAAAATACACTTTGCAGAACAGCACTATAACAGGCAACAGCAACACAGCATCAGGGAAAAAGGAGATGAAAAACGACCCAACTGGGGACCATCAGTAGATCCT
>WNWK01051368.1:0-12506 GCA_009830355.1 Cherax destructor
AAGAACATAAGAACATAAGAAAGGAGGAACACTGCAGCAGGCCTGTTGGCCCATACTAGGCAGGTCCTTCACAATCCGTCCCACTAACAGAATATTTGCTCAACCCAATTTTCAATGCTACCCAAGAAATAAGCTTTGACAATTCTACCCACTCATGCGCGAGTCCCCTCAAATCCAACCCCTCTCACTCATGAATTTATCCAACCTAAATTTGAAACTACCCAAGGTCCTAGCTTCAATAACCCTACTAGGCAGACTGTTCCACTCATCAACTACCCTATTTCCAAACCAATACTTTCCTATATCCTTTCTAAATCTAAACTTATCTAACTTGAATCCATTATTGCGGGTTCTCTCTTGGAGAGATATCCTCAAGACCTTATTTATATCCCCTTTGTTAATACTCCATTTTCCACTTGTATACCTCGATCATGTCTCCCTCATTCTACGTCTTACAAGTGAATGTAATTTTAGGGTCTTCAATCTTTCTTCGTAAGGAAGATTTCTAATGCTATGTATTAATTTAGTCATTCTACGCTGAATGTTTTCTAACGAATTTATGTCCATTCTGTAATATGGAGACCAGAACTGAGCTGCGTAATCTAGGTGAGGCCTTACTAATGATGTATAAAGCTGTAATATAACCTCTGGACTTCTGTTGCTAACACTTCTTGATATAAATCCCAGCAATCTATTTGCCTTATTACGTACGCTTAGGCATTGCTGTCTTGGTTTAAGGTTGCTGCTTACCATCACCCCCAAGTCCTTCTCGCAATCTGTATGGCTAAGTTCTACGTTATTTAACTTATAAGTGCTTGGGTTATGGACACTCCCGAGCTTCAGAACCTTGCATTTATCTACATTGAACTGCATCTGCCACTTTTCTGACCACGAATTAAGTTTGTCTAAATCTTCCTGAAGTTCTATGACATCTATGTTTGAATCAATTATCCTACCTATCTTCGTGTCGTCGGCGAATTTGCTCATATCACTAGTAATTCCCTCATCAAGGTCATTGATATATATTATAAATAACAATGGGCCTAAGACTGATCCCTGTGGAACACCACTTGTTACAAGTCCCCATTCGGATTTAACCCCATTTATGCACACTCTCTGCTTCCTATTGGTGAGCCATGACTCGATCCATGACAGCACTTTTCCCCCAATGCCATGAGCTGCCACTTTCTTTAACAGTCTCTGGTGCGGTATCTATCAAAAGCCTTACTAAAGTCTAAATAAACAATATCGAATTCTTTATCGTGATCAACAGCCTCAAAAGCTTTACTGAAGAAGGTTAATAAATTAGATAGGCAGGAACGGCCCTCGTGAATCCATGCTGGGTATCATTAATCAAATTATGGTTATCTAGATGGCTTCTAATAATATCAGCTATAATTGACTCTAGTAATTTGCCTACAATTGAGGTCAGGCTTATTGGGCGGTAGTTTGACGGTAGTGACTTGTCTCCTGCTTTAAAAATAGGAATTACATTAGCCATCTTCCACATATCAGACACTACACCTGTTTGAAGAGATAAATTAAAAATGTTAGATATTGGTTCACAGAGTTCCATTTGCATTCCTTAAGAACCCTTGCAAAAAGCTCATCAGGACCCGGCGATTTATTTTGTTTCAGTCGGTCCAGCTGTTTCATAATCATTTCGCTAGTGACTGTGATATTACATAATTTATCTTCTTCTGGGCCTCTGTAAAAATTAATTACTGGGATATTATTAATGTCTTCCTGTGTGAAAACCGAGAGAAAATAATTATTAAAAATAGAGCACATATCATTCTCCTTGTCAGTAAGATGCCCAAAGTTATTTTTAAGGGGACCTATCTTATCCCTAACTTTTGTTCTATAAACCTGGAAAAACTTTTGGGTTAGTTTTTGAATCCTAGCAACTTTAATTTCATAGTCCCGTTTAGCTTTTCTTATTCCCTTTAACGTCCCTCTTAATGTCAGTATACTGATTTATAAGATGACCCTCACCTCTTTTTATGCGCCTATAAATTCCTTTCTTCTGCCCTAAAAGATATTTGAGCCTATTATTCATCCATTTTGGGTCATTTCTACTTGATCTAATTTCTTTATATGGGATAAATGTTCTTTGGGCAGCCTGTATAGTGTTAAGAAAACTGTCATATTGATACCTCTCTTCTTCACCCCAGTCCACAGTTGATAAGTGTTCTCTAAGTCCATTATAATCTGCTAAGCGAAAATCTGGGACCATTACTGAATTATCCCTACTATCATACATCCATTCAATGCTAAAGGTAATTGACTTGTGGTCGCTTGAGCCGAGTTCCTCTGTAATTTCTAAATTATTAACAAGGGTTTCCTTGCTTGCCAGAACCAAGTCAAGTAGGTTATTTCCTTGTAGGTTCTGTTACAAACTGCTTCAAAAGCAATCCTGAACTACTTCTAAAAAGTCGTTAGATTCTAAATTCCCTGTCATGAAATTCCAATCAATCTGACTAAAGTTAAAGTCCCCTAGAATTACTACGTTATCGTGTCTTGTGGCCTTAACAATTTCCTCCCAAAGTAGTCTCCCTTGTTCCCTATCTAAGTTTGGAGGTCGGTAAATCACGCCTAAAATCAATTTTTCACACCCCTCTGAAAATTCTATCCAGACAGACTCTGTATGTGTTAATTCAGACTTTATACCCGTTTTTATGCAACAATTTAAATGATCACGGACATAGAGTGCCACCCCACCCCCTTTCCCGATACTTCTGTCTACTTGGAACAATTTAAAACCCTGAATGTGACATTCGGCAGGCAAGTCCCGATTTTTCATATTAAACCATGTCTCAGTTATTGCAAAAACATCAATATTACCCGTACTTGCAACTAATCTCAACTCGTCCATCTTATTCCTAGCACTACGACTATTGGAGGGGACAAGTCACTACCGTCAAACTACCGCCCAATAAGCCTGACCTCAATTGTAGGCAAATTACTAGAGTCAATTATAGCTGATATTATTAGAAGCCATCTAGATAACCATAATTTGATTAATGATACCCAGCATGGATTCACGAGGGGCCGTTCCTGCCTATCTAATTTATTAACCTTCTTCAGTAAAGCTTTTGAGGCTGTTGATCACGATAAAGAATTCGATATTGTTTATTTAGACTTTAGTAAGGCTTTTGATAGAGTACCGCACCAGAGACTATTAAAGAAAGTGGCAGCTCATGGCATTGGGGGAAAAGTGCTGTCATGGATCGAGTCATGGCTCACCAATAGAAGCAGAGAGTGTGCATAAATGGGGTTAAATCCGAATGGGGACTTGTAACAAGTGGTGTTCCACAGGGATCAGTCTTAGGCCCATTGTTATTTATAATATATATCAATGACCTTGATGAGGGAATTACTAGTGATATGAGCAAATTCGCCGACACACGAAGATAGGTAGGATAATTGATTCAAACATAGATGTCATAGAACTTCAGGAAGATTTAGACAAACTTAATTCTGGTCAGAAAAGTGGCAGATGCAGTTCAATGTAGATAAATGCAAGGTTCTGAAGCTCGGGAGTGTCCATAACCCAAGCACTTATAAGTTAAATAACGTAGAACTTAGCCATACAGATTGCGAGAAGGACTTGGGGTGATGGTAAGCAGCAACCTTAAACCAAGACAGCAATGCCTAAGCGTACGTAATAAGGCAAATAGATTACTGGATTTATATCAAGAAGTGTTAGCAACAGAAGTCCTGAGGTTATATTACAGCTTTATACATCATTAGTAAGGCCTCACCTAGATTACGCAGCTCAGTTCTGGTCTCCATATTACAGAATGGACATAAATTCGTTAGAAAACATTCAGCTTAGAATGACTAAATTAATACATAGCATTAGAAATCTTCCTTACGAAGAAAGATTGAAGACCCTAAAATTACATTCACTTGTAAGACGTAGAATGAGGGGAGACATGATCGAGGTATACAAGTGGAAAATGGGTATTAACAAAGGGGATATAAATAAGGTCTTGAGGATATCTCTCCAAGAGAGAACCCGCAATAATGGATTCAAGTTAGATAAGTTTAGATTTAGAAAGGATATAGGAAAGTATTGGTTTGGAAATAGGGTAGTTGATGAGTGGAACAGTCTGCCTAGTAGGGTTATAAGAACATAAGAACATAAGAAAGGAGGAACACTGCAGCAGGCCTGTTGGCCCATACTAGGCAGGTCCTTCACAATCCGTCCCACTAACAGAATATTTGCTCAACCCAATCTTCAATGCTACCCAAGAAATAAGCTTTGACAATTCTACCCACTCATGGCGAGTCCCACTCAAATCCAACCCTCTCACTCATGAATTTATCCAACCTAAATTTGAAACTACCCAAGGTCCTAGCTTCAATAACCCTACTAGGCAGACTGTTCCACTCATCAACTACCCTATTTCCAAACCAATACTTTCCTATATCCTTTCTAAATCTAAACTTATCTAACTTGAATCCATTATTGCGGGTTCTCTTGGAGAGATACCCTCAAGACCTTATTTATATCCCCTTTGTTAATACCCATTTTCCACTTGTATACCTCGATCATGTCTCCTCATTCTACGTCTTACAAGTGAATGTAATTTTAGGGTTTTCAATCTTTCTTCGTAAGGAAGATTTCTAATGCTATGTATTAATTTAGTCATTCTACGCTGAATGTTTTCTAACGAATTTATGTCCATTCTGTAATATGGAGACCAGAACTGAGCTGCGTAATCTAGGTGAGGCCTTACTAATGATGTATAAAGCTGTAATATAACCTCTGGACTTCTGTTGCTAACACTTCTTGATATATATCCCAGTAATCTATTTGCCTTATTACGTACGCTTAGGCATTGCTGTCTTGGTTTAAGGTTGCTGCTTACCATCACCCCCAAGTCCTTCTCGCAATCTGTATGGCTAAGTTCTACGTTATTTAACTTATAAGTGCTTGGGTTATGGACACTCCCGAGCTTCAGAACCTTGCATTTATCTACATTGAACTGCATCTGCCACTTTTCTGACCACGTGCCACCTTGGGTAGTTTCAAATTTAGGTTGGATAAATTCATGAGTGAGAGGGGTTGGATTTGAGTGGGACTCGCACATGAGTGGGTAGAATTGTCAAAGCTTATTTCTTGGGTAGCATTGAAAATTGGGTTGAGCAAATATTCTGTTAGTGGGACGGATTGTGAAGGACCTGCCTAGTATAGGCCAACAGGCCTGCTGCAGTGTTCCTCCTTTCTTATGTTCTTATATATTTAGAGACCCTCCTTTCTCTTTACTGCAGGTCCTTTAAGTCACACTATGTTTTTAACTATCACACTACTTTTAAGACTCACATGCAGCTTTCTCCACCTGACCCAGCATTCTCCACCTGACTGTACCCTATATATATCTCCATGTTGCTCATTTTCCAGGTAGATCTGTCTGTGACTCGATAAAGCCCACTGCGTGGGCGAAACGTTGTCAATAAAGGATCACATTATACTGCTTATGTGTTTATTTTTCCACTCTTGAAGTCATTCTATTTCGTCCCTTCCTCTCTACATGTCCGAACCACCTCAACAACCCCTCCTCGGCCCTCTGGATTATAGTTTTGGTAATCCTGCACCTCCTTCTAATTTCCAAACTACGAATTCTCTGCATTATATTCACACCACACCAGACATGACATCTCCACTGTTTCCAGCCTTCTCCTTGTTGCAACATTCACCACCCATGCTTCACACCCATATACGAGTGTTGGTATAACTATACTCTCATATATTCTCCTCATTCCTCCCATGGACAAAGTTCTTTGTCTCCAAGACTCCTCAGTGCACTACTCACCTTTTTCCCCTCATCAGTTCTATGATTCACCTCATATTTCATAGACCCTTCTGCTGACACGTCCACTCCTAAATATCTGAATACATTCACCTCCTCCATACTCTCTCCCTCCAATCTGATGTCCAATCTTTCGTTACCTAATTTTTTTGTTATCTTCATCACCTTACTCTTTCTTATATTCACTTTTAATTTTCTTCTTTTACATACCCTACCAAACTCATCCACCAACCTCTGCAACTTCGCTTCAGAATCTCCCAAAAGCACAGTGTCATCAGCAAAGAGCAACTGTGACAACTCCCACTTTGTGTTAGATTCTTTATCTTTTAACGTCACACCTCTTGCCAACACCCGAGCATTCAATTCTCTTACAACCCCATCTATAAATATATTGAACAACCACGGTGACATCACACATCCTTGTCTAAGGCCTACTTTTACTGGGAAATAATCTCCCTCTCTCCTACATACTCTAACCTGAGCTTCACTATCCTTCCCTGCTTTCAGTAACCTATCTTCTATTCCATACATTTGCAACATCTGCATATTGCCTCTCTATCCACCCTGTTATACGCCTTTTCAAAATCCATAAATGCCACAAAAACCTCTTTACCATTATCTAAATACTGTTCACATATATGTTTCACTGTATACACTTGGTCTACACACCTACTACCCTTAATAAAGCCTCATTGTCCATCTGCTATCCTACTCTCCATATTACTCTTAATTCTTTCAATAATAACTCTACCATACACTTTACCAGGTATACTCAACAGACGTATTTCCCTATATTTTCTGCACTCTCTTTTATCCCCTTTGCCTTTATACAAAGGAACAATACACGCTCTCTGCCAATCCCTAGGTACTTTACCCTCTTCCATACATTTATTAAATAAAAGCACTACCCACTCCAAAACTATATCCCCGCCTGCTTTTAACATTTTTATCTTTATCCCATCAATCCCTGCTGCCTTACCCCTTTTCATTCTACCCACTGCCTCACGAACTTTCCCCAAACTCACAACTCGCCCTTCCTCACTCCTACAAGTGGTATTCCTCCTTGCCCAATGCTCGAAATCACAACTTCCCTATCTTCATCAACATTTAACAATTCCTCAAAATATTCCCTCCATCTTCCATTTAATAACTTTCCTCTCTTATTTTTAACTATCAAATCCATTTATTCCCTAGACTTCCTCAACTTATTAATCTCACTCCAAAACTTTTTCTCATTTTCAACAAAATTTGTTGATAACACCTCACCCACTCTCTAATGTGCTCTCTTTTTATATTGCTTCAACACTCTCTTAACCTCGTATTTTCTTTCCATATACTCTTCCCTCCTTGCATCACTTCTTTTTTGTAAACCACACTACCATCCAACTAACCACACTACCATCCAACTAACCACCCTACCATCCAAATAACCACACTACCATCCAACTAACCACACTACCATCCAACTAACTACCCTACCATCCAACTAACCACACTACTATCCAACTAACTACCCTACCATCCAACTAAACACCCTACCATCCAACTAACCACCCTACCATCCAACTAACCACCCTACATATGCTAACTTTTTCTCCCTTACTACTCTCTTTACAACATCATTCCACCAATCGCTCTTCTTCCCTCCCGCACCCACTTTCCTGAAACCACAAACTTCTGCTGAACACTCTAACACTACATTCTTTAATTAACCTACCCCATACATCTTCCTCCCCATTGCCTATACTCTCACTAGCCCATCTATCCTTCAATAGTTGTTTATCTTACCCTAACTGCCTCCTCCTTTAGTTTATAAATCTTTACCTCTTTCTTACTTGCAGGGGTCGATTCACAGCTCCTGGTGCCGTCTCTTTGCTGATCGCTACTAGGCTCACTCTCTCCCGGCTTCAAAAAGCTTTATGTAGACAGTATGCTGTAATAGCCGTGCTGGGCTGAAGCAGCGAGCAGCAACGTACAGGTGACGCTAAACACGTGACTTAGAAACAGCATGGGATGCTGTGGGTCCCAGTAACACCCTACGAAGAATTTCTCTAGGAAATCAAGCATATCTGGGAATAAATCCTGGCTGTACCTGTGTCTGCATAAGGGCTGCAGACACATCAGGATAGCTTGCTGGGACATGGATGCTGCTTCTATGGGGCAATGAAACACTTATCGTACCTCTTCTTAAAGCTATGTATGGATCCTGCCTCTACTATTTCACTTTCCAAGTTGTTTCACTTCCTGATTTCTGTAAGGGTGAAGAAATACTTCCTGTAGGTGCAGCAGTTGAGGGTATCGTCACAAGTAGGCAGGACCCAGGTAAGCAATAGAGTTGTAGAAGACATCTTCTGTACCAGGATTCTATGGTGTTGCTGCATCATTACAATAAGAGAAGCGTTGTATGATCCCTGCGGGTTTAGTTGATAAAAAGTTCTTGATCCAAAGGACTGGAGCTACTATTCTCTTCCGCAGATAAAAGCTGATTGCCTCCCACTCGTCAGGAAATAATTTTCACTGACGCCTACCACCCCAGTAACTGAAGAGTCGCCACAGCACCCCAGCTGAGAGTGACAGCTGTCAGAGTACCCCAGCTGAGAGTGACAGCTGTCAGCGTACCCCAGCTGAGGATGATACGTAGTCGTCAGAACCCCCCAGCTAAGGGGGTGACTCTCGTCACGACACCCCAGCTAAGGGGGTAACAGCCGTCACAACATCTAAGGGGGTGAAGCTTATCACAACACCCCAGTTAAAGGGGGTAACAGCCGTCACAACACTCCAGCTATGGGGGTGACGCTCGTCACAACACCCCATATAAGGGAGTGACGCTCGTCACAACACCCAAGCTAAGGGGGTGACGCTCGTCACAACACCCCATCTAAAGGGGGTAACAGCCGTCACAACACCCCAGGTGAGAGTGACGGGGGTCCTGGTGGTTTAACTTACGCTTATCTCAAAACACAATATATATATATATAAAAGAAATATGTGAGAGCTCCCCACGCCCATCGTAAAATAGCGTCAATACAACGCAGGGTACAAATTTCCAGCACTTCAATGTCAAAATGCTCAGAGAGCTTAAAACATGTAATAAAGTATCACGTGTGCTGCTAGGCTGGTAGACCCGGGTAATAAAGATAGTGTGTGTCTCCTAGGCTGGTAGACCCGGGCAATAAAGATAGTGTGTGTGCTGCTAGGCTGGTAGACCCAGGTAATAAAGATAGTGTGTGTGCTCCTAGGCTGGTAGACCTGGGTAATAAAGATAGTGTGTGTGCTCCTAGGTTGGTAGACCCGGGTAATATAGTGTGTGTGCTCCTAGGCTGGTAGACCCGGGTAATAAAGATACTGTGTGTGCTCCTAGGCTGGTAGACCTGTGTAATAAAGATAGTGTGTGTGCTCCTAGGCTGGTAGACCCAGGTAATAATGTCAGTAGTAGTACTTATGTTCAGTAGTAGCAATTGTAACTTACCAACCGTTAGTTGAGTCACAAGCCTTTCACGTGATCACTGTCCGTTACTAGCCTTTCTGCTGACCAAGCCGTGTCAAGGGTCAAACTCTGAATATGAGCGCCCCTCGCTCACGGGAGCGGCAGTTCTAGTCTAGAGTG
Source organism: Cherax destructor (assembly GCA_009830355.1). Lineage (NCBI taxonomy): Eukaryota > Metazoa > Arthropoda > Malacostraca > Decapoda > Parastacidae > Cherax > Cherax destructor. Next base: position 9,427 of record WNWK01051368.1, read on the forward strand.
CAGAGAGTAGACAGGCCAGGCGACACAGGCTCTGAGTATACTCCCATTTTAACCAATATACCAGTTACCAACCAAACTACGTTTGTGTTTATTACCAAGGTAATAAAGATAGTGTGTGTGCTCCAAGGCTGGTAGACCCGGGTAATATAGTGTGTGTGCTCCTAGGCTGGTAAATACTTGGTGCTCAGCATACTCTTGTCACAGACAACGTTTTGCCCTGGGTAGTTTCATCGAGCCATCCCAGAGCGATACGTCTATAACAGAGGGTTGGTCTTCTCCAAATGTCTTTCTCTTCAACAATGGCACAACGATAGTTTGGACTCTAATACGATAACGTTTCGCTTGGGGCTCAAGCCTGGAGACCAAGCTTTTTCAAGTCTGTAGACTTAAAGCACCCTGGATCTCCAAGCAAAACCTTGTCTAAAATAAAGTGTCCAAATTGCTTCTGTATTTCTTTTGAACAGTTTCCCGATATTTTATTGCTACTGCGTTCAAGAGCTTTTTTTTTTTTTTTTTAAGAATACCTGGCCATACCTTCCATCCAAGTACTCTTAGTCGTTAGAGTTCGTTGCTTTCTCTATTTCACAACTCTTAAAGTCACTTCCCGATTCTGTATTGCATCGCAACTATGACTTGCAGAGCTTCAAGATAACCATAATAATCACTACGAAACCAAATGATTTTCCTGGATGTTATCTTCGGCTGTGACACAGGAACTATTATCAGCCTCATTCGTTTAACTTGAAAGTTCGCTGTTGAATTGCGCGTTTTTGCAAAATGTATATAATTTAACCCCCCATGAAAAGGATGACAATTTTAAATTAAAGTGAAAGAGCATGAAATTATTCTTAGCCGTGCCCAAGACTTTATCAAGAAAATTATATGCAAGAGGGAATCCAATTTGCGTGCGATAAATAGAATTTTGTGTTCCAAAGGGAGAGAAAGGTGCATGTGTGTGTGTGTGTGTGTGTGTGTGTGTTTACCTACGTGTATTCACCTATTTGTGGTTGCATTAGTCAGTGTAAGTTCCTGGTCCGGCCTCTCAAAACAGGCTTATTATCTTCTGTCTTCGTGAGCCCTCTCATATCTATTCTTAAAGCTATGTATGGATCCAGCCTCTGTCCAGGTCGTTTACCTTCCTGGCCTGAGGAAATATTTCGTAACATCCCGAGCAAACATTACCGGAGTCAATACTGATCCTTGTGGAACCCCACAGCAAACATTACTGGAGTCAGTACTGATCCTTGTTGAACCCCACAGCAAACATTACTGGAGTCAGTACTGATCCTTGTGGAACCCCACAGCAAACATTACTGGAGTCAGTACTGATCCTTGTGGAACCCCACAGCAAACATTACTGGAGTCAGTACTGATCCTTGTGGAACCCCACAGCAAACATTACTGGAGTCAGTACTGATCCTTGTGGAACCCCACAGCAAACATTACTGGAGTCAGTACTGATCCTTGTGGAACCCCACAGCAAACATTACTGGAGTCAGTACTGATCCTTGTGGAACCCCACAGCAAACATTACTGGAGTCAGTACTGATCCTTGTGGAACCCCACAGCAAACTTTACTGGAGTCAGTACTGATCCTTGTGGAACCCCACAACAAACATCATCGGGGGTCAAGGACTCGGCCGCGGGGGCGTTGACCTCCGGAACACCCTCCAGATAGACTCCAGGTAGTGTGCTGTGAGTATTGATCCTTGTGAAACCCACAACAAACTGCAGAGCACAATCTTCCTTTAATCATTATACACGTTGTCATTCCAACTGCAGAAGTCTCATTCACTCTAACAACCTATCTCTTGAAGTTCCAATATTTTATATTTCTCAAAATCAGTTTTGTCTGGAACTATCAAATATCCTTCAGAATTCGAGGTAAACAAAGCCTATCCATTTTGTACCTGGGTTTCGTAACTCATGAAATCTTATATTCGATTTACCTGAATTTTCCCGACCTGAAATCGAATTGCATATGAACATTTAGAGGAATTTCAATTTTTTTACGCTAAAATAAAATACTTTTATTTAAAAAAACATTAACTTAAAGTAAAAATGTCTAATATTATGGATTTTAATGAAATTTTCATTTATAATGAAAAAAAAAGTGAAATATCGTACACAGAAGAATTTGCTTTAAATGTGTATTCACAGTTCTCTAATAATTCTTCTAAACATTTTAACTACAAACATCAGTAACACAGACCAAAACAGACAAAAACCAAAGTGGGACTGTCTGAGGTGTTAAAGCAACCTGTGGCAGCTACGTGGATCTCAGTTACCACAACCTGTGGCAGCTACGTGGATCTCATTTATCACAACCTGTGGCAGCTACGTGGATCTCAGTTACCACAACCTGTGGCAGCTACGTGGATCTCAGTTACCACAACCTGTGGCAGCTACGTGGATCTCAGTTACCACAACATGTGGCAGTTACGTGGATCTCAGTTACCACAACCTGTGGCAGTTACGTGGATCTCAGTTACCACAACCTGTGGCAGCTACGTGGATCTCAGTTACCACAACCTGTGGCAGCTACGTGGATCTCAGTTACCACAACCTGTGGCAGCTACGTGGATCTCATTTACCACAACCTGTCGCAGCTACGTGGATCTCAGTTACCACAACCTGTGGCAGCTACGTGGATCTCAGTTACCACAACCGTGGCATTTCGTGGATCTCATTCCCACAACCTGTGGCATTCGTGGATCTCAGTTACCACAACCTGTGCAGCTACGTGGATCTTAGTTACCACAATCTGTGACAGCTACGTGGATCTCAGTTACAACAACCTGTGGCAGCTACGTGGATCTCAGTTACCACTACGAATTGTCTTTCCAAACTTTAGACTATCAGGACCATAATGTTTTTAGGGTTTTTTCCTTACTTTCAACTAATAAAACTAGCTCAAAAACGTCCTCTGGGAGATCTGGCTGTGGGGGTAGGACAACAGTTGGTTGGTTCAGTGTGAAAAAGACACAATATACAGTTTATGGCATTTACTGAGATGTTTCGCCCACCAGGGGTGAAACGGCTTCTCAGTAAATGGCATTAACTCATTTTTCTTTTCCAAC
>WNWK01051369.1:0-12505 GCA_009830355.1 Cherax destructor
AATAATAATAATCCAAATTTTTAATAATTTCAATTAAATTTCAAATTTTCGCCTATTAGGACTAAACTTATGAGATATAATCATTATAGAATGCATCACCTATAATATTTAAAGTCAATCGGAAGAAGCATTCTTTAGTTTGAATAAAAATGAATTTCACTATCCATTCAATAAAACTGACAAACTGGGACTTATAGGCAAGTAGCAGTGCCAGCCATGTGTTACGGAAACAACACCAGTGATGAAAATATGAACCCCATCGGATTAATCATTTCCCAGTTATGGCACATTTTCCAATGATTCCAAGATTTTTACTATTTTACTGCATCAACAAATTTTCCTGCATCCAAACAAAATTTATTGAGTACTATCCTGGCCTTAAGATGCATCGGCCATTAAATACTGAAGCCGTTCAGAAGAGGCAAACTTAAGTTTATTTAACTTAATTTAGTGAATAAAAATGTCACATTATTTTATACATAAAATAATCAAATCTGCATCTGCGCATTTGAAATTAACTTTACAACGTCATTATATTTTTTAGCACTTTTTTGAAAATTTGAAATTCGCCACTTATGACTTGTAAGTTATCAAAGGTATTCAGGATACTGGGAATGGTACAACAAGTTTGGTCAAAGAGCACTTGAACATAACAATTATTCATTACCAAAATCTGAAGCCAATTAAATGAGGCATTCTCGAGTTGAGTGAAATAAAATCGAAAACTTGGAGGAAGAAAACAAATAAAAAAAACAGGCAGCCTCAGAGAGGTTCTCTTCAGGAATACTTAATTACAAGGACGGTGATGACAAAATTTAGAAACCAACGGTAGCTTATTTCTGACAAGAAACCCCTCAAGGAAGTTCCTTGATACGGTGAGTGATATTGAACTAAAGGAATTGGATCTGACCTTCCCTTTCTTGGATTTAACCTGATTGTCTCTCATTCTCCCAGAGGCTGAATGATCCCTATGGGTTTTAACACTCCACCATAGTGTATTAATAAAGGGAATAGATACAACATTAAGGCACTTGTTAATTGAAGTGATCAATGTCCAAGGACCGAAACGTATTCAATTCTGAACAAGTTTTCGAAGTCATTTGTCGTCTCATTACACTGTTATTATTAATAATAATAATAATAGTAATCCAACAAAAAAGCCTCCTCCTGACCATCAAGTATTCACATGTCACTGTCATCCTGTTCTTCCTCGACGCCCTCTCATTCACTTTGTCTGTGTGCAAACATTTCGGGTCTTACCTTGGTCACATGCAGTGTGTTTTCTTCCTTATCTTCAGGTGATGGTCATTCCCAGTCACTGCGATGGAGATGAAGGTTCATGTGACCCCAATAACCGTCCAAATGAGGCACATCCGGCTCCTGCCGTAAGATGCATCAGACGACAGCCTGGGCGAGGCGCTTCCCACGCTACTGCAGCGTAGTATGCTCGAAGAATAAAGCATTATCATTATGATTATTAGTAACTGTTTTCTGGTTCTTTTCTTACTGTAGTGGCAGGAGGAAATATGTCAAGGTAACAGCAAAATGGTATTGATAGCAGAATTTTAAGATAGAAAAATAATAATTATAGAAGGTAATTAACAATATTATTTATAATACAGATAATTAAGATGTCATTAACTTTCATTTTAAAATCAACGAGTCAGATGGCTCCTATGCTTCGTACATCATGCAACTGCATCATGCAATTGCATCATGTAACTGCATCAAGCAACTGCATCATGCAATTGCATCATGCAACTGCATCATGCAACTGCATCATACAACTGCATCATGCAACTGCACTCTTTGTCTTTTCTGCGAATGCACTTTCAAAGATTTTTTTCTTATCTTGTGCTGATGGTCCTACCCAATACTCTTCTGCCTCTGGTACTGAGAGTTTAAAACTAATCGGAAGAAGTAATTACCAATTATAATTGGTGATAATTATCACACATAAACCAATGATCCCCCACTTTTTAATAATGTTAGAAAAAACAAAACAAATTTAAACCCCTGAGGCTATAACTAGAGAAAATCTTCCCGTTTATGATTCTTCATCATTTAAAATTTGAAGTCAGCAAAGAGGCATTCTAAAAATAATATCACGGGAAACTATATGTTTTTTAAAATAAAATTTTGCTGTATGACCCTTGTGGTTTAGCGCTTCTTTTTTATAATAATAATAATAATTAAAATAAAGTTGGCGCATTATCCTTACCCAACTTAAGAGCAATCTGAATCATTCTTTAAGATACACCAACGTTTAAAGTTTTTATCTGATCGAAGATGTATTCTCAGTTTATCTCCGACAACCAATATAATCAATCCCCTTTTTGGGGTTTGACTAAATTTTCGATGTTCTATTCTTGTATAAAAAATAATATCAATAGCAATTTATTTTTGTTTTATTTTAATCATGGAGTGCGCTAAAACTGCAGGGTTAATATAGTACATAGGGGAATGGGAGGCATTCAGGTTTGATCCAAAGAAAAGAACAAGTACAGTTCGTTGAATCAAGAGCCCTCCGCACCGTCATCAAGGCACATCCATTCTGGTGAATATCATTTGTATGGGAGCATTAAACTCTGGATATATTTTATAGGTGTATTTACGATGCTAGATGTAGAAATTGGCTCCTTTGAAACTTTTTCTCAGCCTGTAGGCATAGAACATTGCTTGATGAAACGTGATAGGTGGAACCTTGATACTGTTGAAGGCTCTTGATCGGAAGTGGATTCACAGTACCCTTCCTTGGATGAGACTTAATTACCTTTGGCTGCCCGACCTTGGTGCGAGCAGGTGTGCTGGCAAGGGTCTCTGGTGGACAGTGGCCACAACCTTTAGTTTCAAAATGGCGACGTACCGGAGGGGGATAAACACTGTGTATTGAAATGCTGGTTGGAGCTATCTACCCGTCTAATGCAGAAGTATTTTGCCTGCCATACTTCGAGATGCTTATGGAATACCCACGGAAGATTTATATGGCATATCGCTAAATGAAACCACTAGGGTATTTGTGAAATTTGTGACCAGTGGAGCATATGAACGAGTGGTTGACACTTACCAGGAAAGCGAATGGTCGTTAGTGAAGGCTTGGAGGTGAGGTTACGGGACGTTTGGCAGCGTATGTCTGGATCAAAATACGTAATTTGCCATTTGAGGCCGATGCAGTTGATGTGAAGAGGGTCTTTCAGGCATATGGTGTGATACATGCCGCTAACATTGGGAAGTGGACCCAGGGGGCCTATGCTGGTATGCCGGAAGGGTTGTTCAGTCTCAAGATGACACTGAGGAGACCAATATCATCGTATGTTCTCCTGCCGGACTTCCCGTACGCAAGTCTATGTTCGTACGTGGGGCAGATGCAAACATGTAGGCTATGTGGGCAGCCAGGGCATATGGCTATGGCGTGTGACTGACGGGGCCACCAACCCAAACGACAACATGGTGCCGCGTGCAGGAACAAGGGGGGACGACTTTGATGGATGAGGACGTACATCAACAGGGCCAGCAGCTAAGGGTGAGCTGATTAGTACTGGCAAGTGGAGTGACGTCGTGGAGGAAGAGGCAGAGGTGGTTGTATCACTGCCACCGGTGACGCAGCCGGATGAGGACCGTGGCTCCCTGGATCGTGAGGTTTAGGGGGAGGATGACGTATTGATTAACTTATCTGGACCTCTCTTGGACGATTTGCAGAGGATGCTAGATAGCCCGGCACCTGTGGCGGACAACTATGTGGAGGGTACCTCACTGGAGTTGGTGGCAAGGCTGGGTGAAGTGCTGAATGGGCGTGTAAGTAAGGAGGTAGGTGATGGAATGGATGATCAGGTGAAGGTGTGTGTGGTTGAGGCAGAGGTACATAGGGGCGTGTCGGATGTGAGTGGTGAGGAAGCAAGCTAGGTCATGGAGGTAGCGGAGGGGTCCCGCAAGAGATCCAGTGGATCAGTGGAGGATGACGTGTTGACGCCAGCTCAGAAAATCGGCAAGAAAGTATGGGCGGATGTGGCTAAGGGCAGGAAAGGCGGGGTTAAGGGTACAGTTATGGGCGGAGAGGAAGGGGGTTATGGTGGGGGAGGACTAGTGATGAAGCTAGGTGGTTCTAGATTTGTGAAGCATCGTGGGAAGCCTCCAATGAAATCTTCAAGTGTCTCTGTATGAACGTTAATGGCCTTCGGGCAGAGGTTAAAAGGTTATGGATGGAAGCAACTTTAAGGAGAGAGGGGATTGACATATGCATCTTACAGGAACACAATTTTAAGTGTGGTAGGGAATTGTTGCTAAAGGGTTATAATTTATACACAGGGAGTACAGTGAATCTCAAGGGTGGGGTGTTGGTGGGCATTAGGGAGACCAGCCCTTTTAGTATGAGGTCTTGGGAGGAGGTGGGGGATGGGAGGATTGTTAGGGTTGATGGGGTATGGGGAGATATACCTGTTAGTTTTATTGGGGTTTATATGCCTGCTACCAATGTACGGAGTGTGAAGGATGCTTTTGTGCGTGATTTTTTAGTTTATGCTTTAAGGGGCTTGCCTGAGGTGGTAATAATAGCTGGTGATTGGAACTGTATTATTCGGAAGCATGACGTAGAGCCTCGAGGGTCGGGATGTGAACTTGTAGTTTTGAGGGATGTGTTGGGGGCGGTGGGAGTCAAGGATGTGGTTGTGGGAAGGGATGCTTTGGTGGAGCATACATTTTTTAGGAGAGGATATGCAGCACGACTAGATAGGGTTTATGTAGCGTCAGGTATAAGTGTAGGAGACGTGCGTCTTCTCGATGTTGGGTTCTCTGATCATCGTGGTGTAGTGGTGCTGTTGAGCTGGGATGGGGCTGTCAAGATATATCCAGGTCATTGGAAATTGAATGTTCGTTTGTTACAGAGGGATGGGGATAGGGATGCTTTTGCAGACTGGTGGGGGAGGGTGTGGGGAAGGGGCAGAGGGCTAAGGGATGAGGTGAGGTGGTGGTCTTTACAGGCGAAGGAGGCGGTGAGGGATTATTATCGGAGGGCCGGGGTGGAGGAGGCGGGTTATAGGTATGGTTTGCAACGTTACTTAGAAAGTCAGCTTAGGGCTTGTTATGTAGGGGGAGGGGAAGGAGGGGGCATCAGGCAGAAATTTGTATGCTACGTGGGAGGTTAAGGGACATACAAAATGATAGATTCCATGCAGGGCAGGGTCAGGTGTCAATTGGACGAGGTTTTATGGGGTGAAAGGCCCTCAGGCACTGTCTTGAGAAGGTTTAGGAAAGGAGGAAGGGTATGATTATCTCGACGTTGAAGGTCGAAGACCTGGGAGGGTATCAGAAAGGGCAGGTGTTAAAGTACAACTGATGGCATGTGTGGGTATGCAGGGTGTTGGTTTCAGCAAAAATTTAGGAGAGTGGTTGGGAGTGAGGCAAGTCGAAGGATCATTTTGGAGGGATACAGGAACGTCTGGGGAGGAGGATAGGATGGGGTTGGAGGACGTATATCAGAGGCGGAAGTATGGCAGGCGGTGCAGGGATTAAGGTTAGGAAAGGCATCTGGGGTGGATGGCTTGCAGGAGATTTTTATTGTTACATTGGGAGGGGTTAAAGGATGTTTTAGTGCAGATATTTAATCAAATGAAGGATAGAGGATATATGGAGGAAGAACATAGGACAGGGTGGTAGTGATGGTACCGAAGGGGGAAGGAAGGTGATAGGATGAAGGGCTATAGAGCTATAATGTTATGCTCGGATTATAAGATCTTTGCGAAAATACTGGCGAATCGAATGAAGAGGGTGTTGGAGAAGGTTTTAGATGATGGGCAACATGGTGTGCCGGGGCAAAGCATAAGGACTGGGCATATGAGGATTAGGGAGTTTGTGGATAACAAAAGGGGAAGGGTGCTAGGTTTAGACTGGGAGACTGCATACGATAGCGTAGATAGGGAATTTTGTTTGGGGTTTTGTTGGGGTTGGGGTTTGGGAAAAAATCGTGGGGTGGGTTAGGACTTTATATGACCGGGCTTTGGCAAGGGTCCAGGTAAATGGGAAGTTGGGGGTTCAGGTGAGTTATGAAAGGGGGTTTTTGGCAGGGTTGTCCTCTGTCGCAATCTTGTTTGGGTGTATGCAGGACCCTTTCTATAGATTGGTTAGGGAAGGGGTTTGGGATGGGGAGGTGGGAAGGGGTTGTGAGTCGGGCATAGTGGGTTATGTCGATGATACAACCGTCCTGGTGGGTAGAAGTGAGGGCTTATTACATGTGAATAGGATTGTGGGTATTTTTGGGAAGCGACAGGTATGAGGGTAAATAGGGGTAAGTCAAGTTTGTTGGAAGTAGGTGCATGGGTGGGAGGGACGTTGGACAGTAGGGGCGGTTGGAAATGCATCGATAGGATTAAAATTTGCGGGGTGATATTCAGTTATGATAGGGAATTGGCAAGAGATGAATTCGGTGGCAGTGGTGGACAGAGCTATAGATAGGTTGGGAGGCATTAGGTCTACAGAAGTAACACTGTTGCAACGGGCGGTAGGTGGATAAATGTTTTAGTATATAGCAAAATATGGTTTGTTGCTGCTGTATATCCTCTCCGAAGTGTGATGTAGAGAGGTTGCTTAGGAGGTTTTCGTTATATTTGGAGTCATAGGAGGCATTGGTTAGGTAGGGAGGTGGTGACTACTGGGTTGGGGTTGGGGGTTGGGGATGATACAGCTATGTAACAGGCTTCAAAGTATTTTTGTTAAGCAAGAATATGTGGTAGGTGGGGGTACAGGGCAGGAGGGTGAATGGGGTCATGCAGGAGGTACGTAGGTGGTGGAGGGGTAGGGATCTGTTGAGATGTGAGGCTATGTTGAGGTTCCTCCCTTGTTGTTAGGGAGCCTGGGAGGGTTAAAGTAGGCGTTTTGGATAGAGTGGGGGGAGGTGTGGTGCGGGTGCAGGTATTTATCCAATGTATAATTGGAAGTTAACGTGGCGTTGGATGAAGAAGTTGCAAATATCACCAAGAGTGCGTGAAACAGGTTATAGGTTTTTATTGGGTATTTTAGTGACTCGTGCACAGTTGTTTAGGATGGGCATCATCAGGGATGGGTTATTGTGGATCATGTAGGGTCCTGGTCACGGCGTATCATACTCTGTATTTCTGTGATATGTTGGGGGTCAGGGAGTGGTTTGAGTGGGTATTAAGGAGGGTGGGGGCTGGGGGTTTGATGACCCTGAGGGCTTTTGTGTTTGGACGTGGAGGTTTTCAGAGGGACGTTGGTAGGCAGTAGTTACTTGGTGGTCGAGTACATACATATTTTGTAGGTAATGCAGGAGGCTCCCGGAGTACAGCGTATCAGAGCGTTGGCAGCAGATTATAGGTCTAAGTGTAGAAATCAGGTTATATATGCAGGACATGGTGTAAAGCTTTCTCTCAGGGTTATAGGGAATTGACTATAGGTATTCTGTTTGGGAGGTGAGGGGGAGGTACCTCATTAAAGGGCTGGTCGAAAAGGGGTTGAGTATGGTCAGGGTGTCTGGACAGGAAGATGCGGAGGAGTGACATTGCTAGGGTCAGGTAAATGGGAAGTTAGGGGTTCAGGTGAGTTATGAAAGGGGTTTGTGGCAGGTGTCACCTGATAGGCGTCAAGCACGTGTCGTCCAGCAGCCAGTGGTAGGAGTCAGGTGGACATATATTGTAATGTGGTGATGATGCAAGTTTTGCAATCAGATGTCTAAACAGGTCTTGGACTTATGCGACTTAGAACGATCATTTATGTTGTACTTGTTGTCACGTAATTACTGGCATAATGGTTATTGGTTGGAGTATTAGGAAGACAGGGGTTTATGGTGAGTTGGGTGTTTTTGTACTCAAGTGAGTGTTTTGTGTTATTTTTGGCCTCAGCGTGAATGTGCGTGTCTCAGTCCATAGGACGACAGGTTACAGGTGTTCCATAACATGTTTAATTTGTAGGTGTATACTGTGTAGGGTAAAGTATCATGGCACTTACGTGAAGTTTGGTTTTTCTATTTAGGTTGATAGTGAACGCTGTGAACCGTATATCGTTTGTCTTCATTGTGATTATTATCGTTAGCATTTATGAAGTCCTTGATGTGGTATTAACATGGTTTGAAACCATAATATATTATATACAATACATGACAGCTTATTTTTGTACTGTTGATTTATACACAAGTATTGTATTGTTTTGAGTTATTATGTGGTAGCTGAGTTCAAATGTCTGTACATATTGTCAATGTGTTCATATTTCTGTGGGTAAGTGTAGCATCATGGCACATATTTGATATGATTTTCTTGTCTGTTTAGTTTGAGGACATCCTTAGGTTATGTCTATACCTTAGTCTTAAGATAATTATATTGTTTTGGTTTTTAGGTACTTGGTATTTGTACCCTCATGTTACTTTGTATTATCACGGTATTGATTAATAAAATATAAAAAAAAATTACCTTCTATTCTTAAGAAAACTTTATGACCTTACGAGTTTAGCATTTTTACCCTGAATATTTAAAAATTAGCTTCGCATATACAAAAAATGAAACACATAATACATAATATATGTGACACATGAGACGCTCAACAACTGAGTGTTCAGTCATAGCAGACTCAATGTCTCAGTAATTTTGTATGTCACTGCCAATATTATATAGGGACTTAATTATTATAGTAAAACCCAGCTTTAACCCACAGGGGTCATACAGTGCTATGAGTACTTGATATCTTCCGTCGACTAGATTTTTGCTAGATAAGACTGAGTGAGCAACCCTGCACATTTAGTTCATCCCTGAGGCTATATTTATATATTTGCTCAATTTGTTCCATGACCAGCGGCCGTACTGGTGGGCGGTAGTGCTCTGCCTGCTGGCAACTTTGCACAACTTTATTTTTTCATCAACATGGCATCAGGCAAAGAAGGATAAACACTGCCTTGTGTGACATAGTGAAAGGGGGCGATACGCCCGTCCATGGCAGCTACTGTCCTTCCAACGATTTTGAGAGATGTTTACAAGATTGATATACGGATCTCTAGGGGTGTGGCCCTTAATGGAGTGAACAGGGCTTTTGTTAAGTTTGCTGACGACCCAGGTGTACGAGCAGTTGTGGATAAGTACCAGGATCATTTCCCTGTCAACGCTGGAAATAGGTGAGGCTGAAGGATGTTCACGAACATATACCTGGGTCGGGTGAAGAATGTCCCATTTGAAGCAGATCAGTGGACATAGCCCAGGTCTTAAAAGAGTATGGGATCGTTCATGTTGCAAACGTGGGGAAAGGGAAAAAAGGGCCCTTTTGAGGGACTCATGGGGGGCTCATTTTTTTGAAGATGTCGATATGAAGACCCATACCTTCTTTGTGGTCAGCTGATTTCCCGGGCCCCGGTAAAAGGAATATTGGGCCAAAGACGAACTTCTGCATATGTGGGGCTTATGAGCACGTGGCGAGATTGCATGGTAAGATGCTCAGCTTTTTGGAGGGTCTCATATGACGGGGGCATGAAAAGGAAACGAGCAATGAACAAGAGAAACAACCGAGGAAGTGGGTAAATTGTTGAGGGCAGGGGGGAACTGTCATACTCTACCAAGGGGTCTCAGGAGGAAGGGCAAGGAATGGCTGCAGACATGGAGGGGGTTTTGGGAAGGCTGCCCTGATATACCTTTGGGGGCGGTGTTATGGGGTTTCTTTGGGAAACCCCTCTGCCAGTTTTGGGAGTGTGGCAGATGGGGGTTTTTGTCGGGGGCACTGGGGGTAATGTTGAACTGGGGAGTGTCAGCCCAGAGGTAAAATCTTTTGGTTTGTGGGAGGTGAGTGGGGGGGGTTGCATGAGGAGTGGGGGGGGGGAAAAGGGTTTTGGCAGGTATTATTATGGAGAGCATACGGGGGTGGTTGGGGAGAAGGAAGAGAGTGCATGGGGGGACAGATTAGCGAGGAGGAGGTATTTGGGCGGGAATGGTTTGAGCGGGGAAAGCTCCAGGCATAAAATGGAATAGTGAATGATTTTTACAGAGCATTGGGACATTTTGGGGGGAATGTTGGTTCAACTTCTCAATAGAATGAAGCAAGAGGGATGCATAGGGCATGAACGGGGAATGGGGGTGGGGGTGTTGGTCAAAAAAGGGGAAGAAAGGAAAAACAATGAGTAATTACAGACCTTTAGCGATGATGAAGGGAATTACAAGATTTTGCAAAGGTTTTGGGGGAATAGCTTAAAACGTGTGTTAGGAGGAGTGATTGCAGAAGGCGTGTGGATCCCGGGGGAGAAGTATAATTAGGGGGCATGAAAGAATAAAGGTTATATAGAACAGTGTAGAAGGTGGTTCTGGCACTGGGTTGGGAGGGTATATGACAGTGTTGGGGGGGTTGTCATATGAGATTTGAAAAAAAGGGGGGTTTTGGGGAGGGGAAATGGAAAAAAAGGGGTTTAAACTTTTATAAGGGGGCATGACTATGTGTGCAGGTGAATGGACACGTGGGGGAAGGGGGGTCCCAAAGGGGGAGGGGTCTGGGGCGGGGGGTTTTCCCCTGTCACTGATCTTGTTTGCAGTGCAAGACCCATTCTAAACTGATTAAAGGGGGGGGAAGGGGGGGGTTTGGGGGGTTGGGTGTGAGATGACAGAAATAGTGGGTATGTTGTATACTACAGTGTTAGTGGGTAATGAAGAGGGGCTGGCGAATGTGGGAGAATCATTGGGGGTTTTTTAGGGCAACTGGTATGAGGGGAAACAGGGCCAAATCGCGATTGTTGGAGGTGGGGAAGTGGGTAGGCGGGGGGATTGGGTAGGGGTTTGGGGGGACAATTGTGGATAATATAAAAATCTGTGGAATCGTGTTTTATGTGTCACAGTTAGCTAGGAGAGAGAACTCGGGGGGATAGTGAAACTCCCAAGATAGGTTAAAAGGATGGAGGGGGGGGGGATCTCCTTGCAACAGGGGGGGATAGCAGTGAATACGATGATATATAGCAGGATATGGCAGGTAGGTGATTTTCCCTCTGTTGCAGGAGGATGTGGAAAGTTAGAGGTAAAAGTTTTAGGTATATTTGGGCATATGGTAAATCTTTTGGGAAAAAAGTTGTTAGGGAAACGGGGGGGGTTGGTGGTTTTTGGGCTTATATGGCTAGGCGTAGATTGCTGTGTATGTTTGTTAAACAATGTGTAGTGAGATTGGGAGGGTGGATGGAAAAAAAGTGTGCAAGTGGTGAGTTAGGTGAGTAAATGGTGGGTGGGTAAAACTTTGGGGCAGTGTTGGGGTTTTTTTGGGGGGGTTTTGGGGGTAAAGGGGGCCCCCCCAAAAAATCTGCGGCGCGTTGGATAAGATAGGGTGGGGGAAAAACTGCAATGGGGGTGTGGCAAATATCCTTTTATTTACTGGGGGAAATATGGAGGGGTTCAAAGGAATGCATATATGATCAAGGGATAGGAATTAATATATAGATTTTTTTCATGGTCGGTGGCATCGAAGGCTTTGTTTTATAGAATGGGTATAGTGAAGGAAGGGGTTGTGAAAAATGTGGGGGGGGAGGGAAAAGGCACTGCATGCCCGTATATTTTTTTGAAGGCTTAGGTACTGTGAGGAATGGATGGGGGGGGGTATTAAGAAAACTGGGGGAGGGTTTTATCAGTATTGAGGGCGATAAGTTTGGAAAAGGTGGTATCCCCGGGAACAGGGGGGGAAAAGGGGGTTAATGTCCCAATGGTAGATTTCGTGGACGTGTCATTGAGGGTTAAAAGGGAAACTAGGGTTGAGGAACGTATAGAGCTGTGGGAAGTAGCATTATCGTAAGGGAAAAGTAGGAATAGGGAGGTGTATGGGGGTAGTTGGGGATGGCTTTTTCTCAGCAGAGATAAAAAAGTGATCCTAATAAAATTGAGAGCGTAGGCAAATTTTCCCAAAAAAGGGGGTTGACACAAAAGAGTATTTGGTAGGTATCTGGGGGGTTGTGGAAATTATGAAAAGGGGGGTTTGGAGCAATTTTAAAAGGGGGAAGTGAGTGGTGAGTGGGAGGTGTGGGAAAAGGGGGGAAAAAGACCTCTTAATGTGTTTTGGGGAGACAGGCAGAGGTGGGGTGGGCTAGTGTATGAGTGATGTGGGGTAATATAACAGACGTCGGCAAAGATCTTTGGGGACATTACTGTAAGGGAAAATGGGGTTTACCTTGATGGTGGGAGGCTTGAAGCAGAGGTATTGAGTAAAAGTGAAAGGGAAAGTATGAATGAGGTAAGGATTTTTTTGCATCTACCGTGTGTGATATTTTAGTTGTAATAGTTAATCATGCTATGCCCTAAAGAAAATTTGCTTCCACATAACAAGAATGTGAATTTTATAGTGTCGTTGATCAAGGGAAACAGGTGTCATATTTAGCCATGTAAAGCAATGTTGTAATTTATATAGTATTTTATTTTATAATGAAATGAGAATGGCATATAAAGAGGGCAGGAAACACATATTGATTATTTTAAAAACACTAGGGAAAAATAGGGGAGTATGGATCAATAAGGCGTATCCGGTAGGTAGTGCCACAGCCAGATTAAATTTAAAAAGG
>WNWK01051370.1:0-12505 GCA_009830355.1 Cherax destructor
AGAACTCTCTCCAGGTAAACTCCAGGTAAACTGTACTCATGTGTACCTGTGAGAGAGACAGAGACTCAGACAGAGATAGACAGATACAGATGGAGAGACATCCAAAGTCAGTCAGTCAGCCAGCCAGCCAGCCAGCCAGTCACCCATCCACCCAATCTCACCCACCCACCCAGCCAGCCAGCTAGCCAACCTTACGAATACGTATTACACATGTTACAGAATCGTTTCTCTTTACTTAGGGCATAGGTTATAGGACATTCTGGCTTGATGACACTACCAGTGGTATCAAAAATGAAAGGATGTTGCACAAATGTTGCACATGGGTTATTATTGAGGTTTTTGATATTTCCTCGATCACATCCATCTCACAGCCACTAAACTTTGGATCAACATCACTTTCCTCTTAAAAGGGGAGTGTTAATACGACATGACATCAGTGAATCCCTGGTGTTTGCCATGCTTTTTGCTCTAGCTGGCACTCAATTGAACTGATGCTCCCACAAGGTACTAAGAGGGTCCCAGATTTTTTTAATACTGTGCACACCGAGTGTTAAGACCCATTCTATACTGACCAGGCATCTCAGGTCAATCATGCCAAATTTGAAGACAGGAAAAATAAAACATTGATCTACGTTTGGAGCACTAGCGGTACTAACATAGATCTACGTTTAGACAATTTAAGGGTTAAATGTTGTAGTATATTACGTGTGGGTGGGGTGTCCTGGCTGGCTACCATTCCTCTCACACCTGACTTCCTACAAATAAATACTACTCACCCTGCATTAAGATTACAGACATTTTAAGATAAGTAATGAGTGCACTGTATATGCATTTTATCGCTCTGTGGCGTTTTAAATGTTGTAGTATACAGTGGACCCCCGGCTAATGAACAAAATTCATTCCAGAAGCCTGCTCAAGTGCCATTATTGAACAAATTTACTTCCTTAAGAAATAATGTCACGTAGGTTAGTCTATTTCAGACCCCTAAAAATACACTTCCACAAGCACTTACAATATTATACTTACATAAGTGTACTATTTCCGGGGTGTTCGTTAGCCGGGTGTCCACTGTATTACGTGTGGGTGGGGTGGCCTGGCAGGCTACCATACCTCCCACACCTGACTTCTTACAATAAATACTAGTCACCTCTCACCCTGCATTAACCCTTTCGGGGTTTTGGTCGTACTAGTACGTTTTACGCCCTGGGGTTATTGACGTACTAGTACGCTTAAATTCTAGCGCCCTCAAATCAAACAGAAACAGGCTGTTAGGCCTAGATGTGATAGAATGGGTCTGTGCGGTCAGTGTGCGCAGTATAAAAAAATTACTGCACCACACAGTGCATAATGAGGAAAAAAAACTCTGACCGTGTTTTTGGTTTAAAACAGCGACTTTGCAGTCTATTTTCGTATGATATTTATGCTTGTATTCTCATTTTATAGAATAGATGATATATTACAAAAATAAATTTAATTTTGACTGGTTTCACGATGACAAGTACGTACCTTGAAACTGAGCGCAAAGTAGCGAAAATGTTCGATTTTGGCCGATGTTCAAGAGTAAACAAATCACACCATGCGTCCAATACACATCAACTGGAGAGTCTAATATTCTTGTACAAGTGTGCTGATATTATTTATACCATTTTTACAGTGATGCAGTTGTATACATAACAGTAAATCTTCTATTTTTTGTGAGAATAAAACTTCAAAATGGAAAGCAAAAGTAATGTAAGAGGGGCCTGGAGACGTGACTAATGAACAGAGAAGATGTTATTTTAGTGCCAGGAATGTCTGCCTTGTTTATTATGGACCCTATTTTGAAATTGGCATCGTTTGAAATTTGTGTGAAATTGGCCAAATTGCCATTTTCTGACCACTTGTACTCAATCGATAGAAGAAATGGAGTTCTAGCGAAATAGCTATAATTTTAGTAGACTGAAACATTGGAATTTGCCGAAAATAGGGCTCAAAGTGGGCGAAATCGCCAATGCATAAATGTCATGGATACCGCTAACTTCGCGAAAGCATAATTCCGTTAGTTTTTGATCAAATTTCTTAATTTTTGTGGTGTTATGATCGGATAAAGATTCTCTATCATTTCATAAGAAAAAATATTTTTTTTATTTTTAAATTCGTGTACCCTGAGAACGAGTTTCAGAGAGACCCCTTGGACCCCCAAAGGGTTAAGACTACAAGTATTTTAAGGTAAGCAATGAGTGTACTGTGTGTGTATTTTACTTTTTATTATTTTTAATGCCTAGTTCTATTACTAACTTAATATATGTTAGTGTAAACTTGTTATCTGGCATTTATATGCATTTATAAGTAGAAAATAATGGTGTTCCGCTTGCCGGCGGTAGCCTGGAACCTAACCTTCTGTATAAGTGGGGCACTACTGTACTGTATTTTAAGTTTTTGTAGACAAAAGGTCTTAGTCATCCTAATAATAATACTTATTTCTACATACGTTTAATTATTTCTTTCACCAAGTTTACTTACCGTTTACCCAAAATGTATAGACTAGTCTTACCCAAAATTTCCTTGTTTAAAAAACTTACAAAAAGGAGTTTGACATAACCTACTATATAGAAATCCCCTTGTTATGCAGAGCATTTTGGGCAAATTATTTCAATTTACACGTAGTTCCCATGATGCAACCCACACCAGTCGACTAACACGCAGGTACCTATTCTACTGCTAGGTGAACAGGGATGGAAGGTTTGTGAATATATGCCCATTTGAAGTTACATAGTAAAGTAAAGTAAAGGTTTATTTCTTTGTAAAGGTTACAATATGTAATGACAATTTTGGTTTGCTAAGTAGAAAGAAAGCCACTATCATGCTGTGGCATTTCAGGCAGACTAATCCTAATACAGTGGTGCCCCGGTTTACGTAATTAATTCATTCCAGAATGCTGTTCAAGTGCCGTTACCAAACGAATTTGTTCCCATAAGGAATAATGTAAATTAGATTAGTCCTTTTAGACCCCCAAAAATACACTTACAAAAGCACTTACAAAAATACACTTACATAATTGTTCGAGTTTGGAGCAGTACGTAAACCGGGGGTCCACTGTACATAGTAACTACTTAACCCTTAAACGGTCCAAACGTATATATATGTTTGCTCGACCAGTGCCCCAAATATTTTGAAAAAAAAAAAAAATTGTTCTTATAGAAATAAAAAGCACATTTTTTTTAAGTGTTATAGGATCAAAAAAAAATTTAGGGTCAGTACTTACCGAGATATGAGGCGGAGAAGTTGGCACTGGATGCTCACCTGACAGCAACAGGAGTCCTGCCGCTTGCAGAATTGTTGCCGATATACCTTTTTTTCTCTTTATTTTTTTTTAGTTTTTTATATAATTTTTATGTTCTGATAATTACAATTTATAGTAGTTCTTGTGATTTCATAGCTAATCTTTGTTCTGACACTAATATTAGGTACTGAAATTGTACTCAAATAATAATAATAATAAAGATAGTGCATAATAATAATAATAATAATAATAATGGTGCATAATAATATTAATAAAGTTCCCTTGAAGCATTATGTAAGATGTGTGTTACTGCCTTATCTTATCTCCACTAATGAATCTGATGACATTTGATGAGGGGTGAGCGAAGTCTTAACTTTTCTTATCAGTCCAGTAATTGCAGTGATGACATTTGATGAGCTTACACTGCTTCACTTTATTTGTTATTTATTACGCAAACCTGTCTGACTGTCTGTATCTGTCTGTCTGTGTGTCTGTCTTTCTGTCTGCCTGTGTGTCGTCTCCTTTCTGTCTGCTTGTCTCAGAGAGTAGCTCATGAACCAACTGGTATTATGCATATCACAAGCACAGTATAACATTTTGTCTGGATTTTTTTAGTTATCCTAGGTAATTTACACTATGTATAATTGTATTTACGTATGTGTTCCTGTGAGATAGAGACAGATAGAGACAAAGAGACAGATAGATACAGACACACAGACGGAGATAGAGACAGCCAATCAGGTACCCAGCTGGCCAGCCTGCCGACATAACTTTCCACTTAAAAGGGGAGTGTTAACCCTTTCAGGGTTATTGACGTACTAGTACGGCTTACGCCCTGGGGTTATTGACGTACTAGTACGCCTAAATTCTAGCACCCTCAAATCAAGCAGAAACAGGCTGTTGGGCCTAGATGTGATAGAATGGGTCTGTGCGGTCACTGTGCGCAGTATAAAAAAATTCCTGCACCACACAGTGCATAATGAGGAAAAAAAAACTGACCATGTTTTTGGTTTAAAACAGCGAATTTGCAGTCTATTTTCATATGGTATTTATTGATGTATTCTCGTTTCCTTGGTCTCATTTGATAGATTGGAAGATATATTACAGAAATAGAGATGATTTTGATTGGTTTGACAACGACAAGTACCTTGAAATTGAGCTCAAAATAGCGAAAATGTTCGATTTTTGACAATGTTCAAGAGTAAACAAATGACACCATGCGTCCAATACACATCAACTGGCGAGTCTAATATTCATGCACAAGTGCTCTAATATTATTTATAACATTTTTACAATGATGCAGTTGTATACATAACAGTAAATCTTCTATTTTTTTGTGAGAATAAAAATTCAAAATAAAAAGCAAAAGTAATGTAAGAGGGGCCTGGAAACGTGACTAATGAACAGAGAAGACGTTATTTTAGTGCCAGGAATGTCTGCCTTGTTTATTCTAGACCCTATTTTGAAATTGGCATCATTTGAAATTTGTGTGAAATTGGCCAAATTGCCATTTTCTGACCACTATTTTGGGTAGTTGTAATTGGTAAATAGGCGGTTTCTTGTACTCAGTCGATAGAAGAAATGGAGTTCTAGCGAAATAGCTATAATTTTAGTTGACTGAAACATTGAAATTTGCCGAAAATAGGGCTCAAAGTAGGCGAAATCGCCGATGCGTAAGTGTCATGGCTACCGCTAACTTCGCGAAAG
The DNA here is from genome assembly GCA_009830355.1 of Cherax destructor. Lineage (NCBI taxonomy): Eukaryota > Metazoa > Arthropoda > Malacostraca > Decapoda > Parastacidae > Cherax > Cherax destructor. The sequence continues at coordinate 4,970 of WNWK01051370.1, forward strand.
CATAATTCCGTTAGTTTTTGATGAAATTTCATAATTTTTGTTGCGTTATGATCGGAAAAAGATTCTCTATCATTTCATAAGAAAAAATATTTTTTTTTTTTTTAAATTCTTGGACCCTGAGAACGAGTTTCGGAGACCCCCTTGTACCCTGAAAGGGTTAATATGACATGACATAGTGAATCCTTGGTGTTTGCCACACTGTTTGCTCTAGCTGGTGCTCAATTTAACTGGCACTCCCACAAGGTACTAAGTGGTCCCAGAATTTTTTAATATGGCGCACATCGAGTGTTAAGACCCATTCTATGCTGACCAGGCATCTCAGGCCAATCGTGCCAAATTTGGAGGCAGGAAAAATAAAATGTAAATATACGTTTGGGGCAGTAGCAGTACTAACGTATATATACGTTTGGACCATTTAACCCTTTGGGGGTCCAAGGGGTCTCTCTGAAACTCGTTCTCAGGATCCACGAATTTAAAAAAAAAAAATATTTTTTCCTATGGAATGATAGAGAATCTTTATCCAATCATAACGCCACAAAAATTATGAAATTTGATTGAAAACTAACGGAATTATGCTTTCGCGAAGTTAGCGGTAGCCATGACACTTACGCATCGGCGATTTCGCCCACTTTGAGCCCTATTTTCGGCACATTTCAATGTTTTAGTCTACTAAAATTATAGCTATTTCGCTAGAACTCCATTTCTTCTATCGATTGAGTACAAGAAACCGCCTATTTACCAATTTCAACTACCCAAAATAGTGGTCAGAAAATGGCAATTTGGCCAATTTCACACAAATTTCAAACGATGCCAATTTCAAAATAGGGTCCATAATAAACAAGGCAGACATTCCTGGCACTAAAATAACATCTTCTCTGTTCATTAGTCACGTCTCCAGGCCCCTCTTACATTACTTTTGCTTTCCATTTTGAATTTTTATTCTCACAAAATGTATATAACTGCATCACTGTAAAAATGGTATAAATAATATCAGCGCATTTGTGCAAGAATATTAGACTCTCCAGTTGATGTGTATTGGACGCATGGTGTGATTTGTTTACTCCTGAACATCGGCCAAAATCGAACATTTTCGCTACTTTGCGCTCAGTTTCAAGGTACTTGTCATCGAGAAACCAGTCAAAATGATCTCTATTTCTGTAATATATCATCAATTCTATATAATGAGACTAAGAAAACGAGAATACAAGCATAAATACCCTATGAAAATAGACTGCAAATTCGCTGTTTTAAACCAAAAACATGGTCAGTTTTTTTTTCCTCATTATGCACTATGTGGTGCAGGAATTTTTTTATACTGCACACACTGACCGCACAGATCCATTCTATCACATCTAGGCCTAACAGCCTGTTTCTGCTTGATTTGAGGGCGCTAGAATTTAGGTGTACTAGTACGTCAAAAACCACAGTGCGTAAAACGTACTTGTATGACCATAACCCCGAAAGGGTTAAGGGTTAAAACTATACAAGATTAATAGTACATAGTAATTACTTAAAACTAGACAAGTGGTTTACTTGATTTTTATTTTTTTTTATTAACACATCGGCCGATTCCCACCAAGGCAGGGTGGCCCGAAAAAGAAAAACTTTCATCATCATTCACTCCATCACTGTCTTGCCAGAAGGGTGCTTTACACTACAGTTATAAAACTGCAACATTAACACCCCTCCTTCAGAGTGCCGGCACTGTACTTCCCATCTCCAGAACTCAAGTCCGGCCTGCCGGTTTCCCTGAATCCCTTCATAAATGTTACTTTGCTCACACTCCAACAGCACGTCAAGTATTAAAAACCATATGCCTCCATTCACTCCTATCAAATACGCTCACACATGCTTGCTGGAAGTCCAAGCCCTCGCACACAAAACTTCCTTTACCCCTCCCTCCAACCTTTCCTAGGCCGACCCCTACCCCGCCTTCCCTCCACTACAGATTTATACACTCTGAAGTCACTCTGTCTCGTTCCATTCTCTCTACATGTCCAAACCACCTCAACAACCCCTCCTCAGCTCTCTGGACAATCGTTTTGGTGATCCCGCACCTCCTCCTAATTTCCAAACTCCGAATTCTCTGCATTATATTCACACCACACATTGACCTCAGACATGACATCTCCACTGCCTCCAGCCTTCTCCTCGTTGCAACATTCATCACCCATGCTTCACACCCATATAAGAGCGTTGGTATAACTATACTCTCATACATTCCCTCTTTACTTCCATGGACAAGGTTCTTTGTCTCCACAGACTCCGAAGTGCTCCACTCACCCTTTTCCCTCATCAATTCTATGATTCACCTCATCCTTCATAGACCCATCCGCCGACATGTCCACTCCCAAATATCTGAATACATTCACCTCCTCCATACTCTCTCCCTCCAATCTGATATCCAATCTTTCGTCACCTATTCTTTTGTTATCCTCATCACCTTACTCTTTCCTATATTCACTTTCAATTTTCTTCTTTTACACACCCTACCAAATTCATCCACCAACCTCTGCAGCTTCTCTTCAGAATCTCCCAAAGCACAGTGTCATCAGCAAAAGCAACTGTGACAACTCCCACTTTGTATTTGCTTCTTTATCTTTTAGCCCAACACCTCTTGCCAAGACCTCGCATTCACTTCTCTTACAACCCCATCTATAAATATATTGAACAACCACGGTGACATCACACATCCTTGTCTAAGGCCCACTTTTACTGGGAAATAGTCCCCTTCCCTCCTACACACTCTAACCTGAGCCTCACTATCCTCATAAAAACTCTTCACTGCTTTCAGTAACCTTCCTCCTATTCCATACACCTGCAACATCTGCCACATTGCCCCCTATCCACCCTATCATACGCCTTTTCCAAATCCATAAATGCCACAAAAACATCTTTACCCTTATCCAAATACTGTTCACCTATATGTTTCACTGTAAACACTTGGTCTACACACCCCTACCTTTCCTAAAGCCCCCTTGTTCATCTGCTATCCTGCTTTCTGTTTTACTCTTAATTTTCTAATAATAACTCTACCATACACTTTACCAGGTACACTCAACAGACTTATTCCCTATAATTTTTGCACTCTCTTTGTCCCCTTTGCCTTTATACAAAGGAACAATAAACGCTCTCTGCCAATCCCTAGGTACCTTACCCTCTTCCATACATTTATTAAATAATAGCACCAACCACTCCAAAATTATATCCCCACCTGCTTTTAACATTTCTATCTTTATCCCATCAATCCCAGCTGCCTTACCCCTTTCATTCTACCCACTGCCTCACGAACTTCCCTACACCCACAACTGGCTCTTCCACACTCCTACAAGATGTTATTCCTCCTTGCCCTACACACGAAATCACAGCTTCCCTGTCTTCATCAACATTTAACAAATCCTCAAAATATTCTCTCCATCTTCCCGATACCTCTAACTCTCCATTTAATAACTCTCCTCTCCTATTTTTAACTGTCAAATCCATTTGTTCTCTAGGCTTCCTCAACTTATTAATCTCATTCCAAAACTTTTTCTTATTTTCAACAAAATTTGCTGATAACATCTCACCCACTCTCTCATCTGCTCTCTTTTACATTGCTTCACCACTCTTTTAACCTCTCTTTTTCTCTCCATATACTCTTCCCTCCTTGCATCACTTCTACTTTGTAAAACCTCTCATATGCTAACTTTTCCTCCCTTACTACTCTCTTTACATCATCATTCCACCAATCGCTCCTCTTCCCTCCCGCACCCACTCGCCTGTAACCACAAACTTCTGCTGAACACTCTAACACTACATTTTTAAATCTACCCCATACATTTTCGACCCCATTGCCTACACTCTCACTAGCCCATCTATCCTCCAATAGTTGTTTATATCTTACCCTAACTGCCTCCTCTTTTAGTTTATAAACCTTCACCTCTCTTTTACTTACTGATTCTATTTTCCTTGTATCCCATCTACCTTTTACTCCCACTGTAGCTATAACTAAAAAGTGATCTGATATATCTGTAGCCCCTCTATAAACATGTACATCCTGAAGTCTACTCAACAGTCTTTTATCTACCAATACATAGTCCAACAAACTACTGTCATTACGCCCTACATCATATCTTGTATACTTATTTATCCTCTTTTTCTTAAAATATGTATTACCTATAACTAAACCCCTTTCTATACAAAGTTCAATCAAAGGGCTCCATTATCATTTACACCTGGCACCCCAAACTTACCTACTACACCCTCTCTGCATGTTTCTCCCACTTTAGCATTTAGGTCCCCTACCACAATTACTCTCTCATTTGGTTCAAAAGTTCCTATACATTCGCTTAACATCTCCCAAAATCTCTCTCTCCCTCTACACTCCTCTCTTCTCCAGGTGCATACACGCTTATTATGACCCACTTTTCGCATCCGACCCTTATTTTAATCCACATAATCCTTGAATTTACACATTTATATTCCTTTTTTCCTTCCATAACTGATCCTTCAACATTATTGCTACCCCTTCCTTAGCTCTAACTCTCTCAGATACTCCTGACTTAATCCCATTTATTTCTCCCCACTGAAACTCGCCTACCCCCTTCAGCTTTGTTTCGCTTAGGGCCAGGACATCCAACTTCTTTTCATTCATAACATCGGCAATCATCTCTTTCTTATCATCCGCACTACATCCACGCACATTCAGACAACCCAATTTTATAAAGTTTTTCTTCTTCTCGTTTTTAGTAGATTTGTACAGGAGAAGGGGGTACTAGCCCATTGTTCCCGGCATCTTAGTCGCCTCATACGACACGCATGGCTTACGGAGGAAAGATTCTTTTCCACTTCCCCATGGACAATAGAGAAAATAAAAAGAACAAGAGCTATTAAGAAAAAGAAGAAAAACCTAGATGTGTGTATGTATATATATGCATGTGTATGCCAGTGTAGTGTGACCTAAAGTGTAAGTAGAAGTAGCTAGATATACCTGTTATCCAGCGTGTTTATGAGACAGAAAAAAGACACCAGCAATCCTACCATTATTCTTATTATTAATGCGAGGTAGTCAAGGTGGAAGTTTCTAAGGATAATAATCTTGAAGTTGCACATAATAAAAAATATTACAATTAATGCTTCAGTCAGTAATATTTCATGGACTGGCAGAGGTTTAAAAGTATAGAGGCCACATAAAATACTAACTAGTTACAGTGGACCCCCGGTTTACGATATTTTTTCGTTCCAGAATGATGTTCAAGTGCCATTACCAAACGAATTTATCCCCATAAGGAATAATGTGAAATAGACTAGTCCTTTTAGACCCCCAAAAATACACTTACAAAAGCATTTAAAAAATAAACTTACATAAAAGGGCGAGTTTGGAGACCATCGTAAACTGGGGTCCACTGTACAGTGGACCCTCGGTTAACGAATACCCGGAAATCGTGCAATATGTAAGTATAATTTTGTAAGTTCTTGTGGAAGTGTATTTTTGGGGGTCTGAAATAGACTAACCTACGTGAAATTTTTCCTTAATGGAGTAAATTGCTCGTAATGGCACTTGAGCAGACTTCAGGAGTGAAGTTTTACGAAACTCGGGGTCCACTGTAGTTCTTTTGGTTAATTTGGTTAGTATTGAGAGATAAGATGATTTTTTAGCAAAGTTCTAAATTTATAAGTAGTCAATGGATCCTTTACTGGTTCTGGTAGCGAGTTCCAGATCTTCAGGCTCTTTATGTGCATAGCATTTTTGCACAGTGTGAGACTGACACGAGGATGTTGAAGAGTGCCTTATGCCTTGTATTGTGACTGTGCATTCTGTTGTAACTGTCAAGGAGTAGTTTAAGTGGAGGGTTTATAGTGGAATTTAATGTTCTGTACAGTGGAACCCGGTTAACGAACACCCCGGAAATCGTGCAATTATGTAAGTATAATATTGTAAGTGCGTGTGGAAGTGTATTTTTGGGGGTCTGAAATAGACTAACCTAAATGACATTTTTCTTAAGGAAGTAAATTCATTCGGTAATGGCACTTGAGCAGGCTTCTGCAATGAATTTTTTTCGTTAACCGGGGTTCCACTGTATATGTAGAAGGCACAATAATATGTGTGTATGTCTCGTATATTTAGCAAGTTCAGGCTTTTAAAAAGCGGTGGGATGTGTTGTCTAGCACAGGAACTGGTAATCAACCGCACAGCAGCTTTTTGTTGGGTTATTAAAGGTTTAAGGTGGTTGGCTTTGATTGGTGCTCAGGCACAAATACTATAGGTGAGGTAAGGATATATTAAAGAGTGGTATAGGGTAAGGAGTGCTGTTTGTGGTACATAGTATCGTATCTTGGAAAGGATTCCTACTGATTTGGAAATTTTCTTCGATATGTGTTGGATGTGGGAATGAAATTTAAGATTACAGTCAAGGAGAAGACCTAGAAATTTACCCTCAGTGTGGTCTTGATATAGGGGAACCATTTATCGATATATCAAGCTGGATATTTAATCTCTGTTGCCAAACAGCATGACATACAGTGGACCTCCGGTGTTCGTGATTTATTCGTTCCAGAATGCTGTTCAAGTGCCATTACCAAACAAATTTTTTCCCATAAGGAATAATGTAAATTTGATTAGTCCTTTTAGACCCTCAAAAATACACTTACAAATCACTTACAAAAATACACTTACATAATTGTTCGAGTTTGGAGCATCACGAACACTGGGGGTCCACTGTATGTTTTGTCTATGTTGAGAGAGTTGCTGGTCATCATCCAGGTACATATTTTTAGCAGCTCGTTGTTTACAGTGTTTCTAAGTACATACAGTGGTACCTGACATACGAGCAGCTCCTAACTCGAACAATTATGTGTATTTTTGTAAGTGCTTTTGTAAGTGTATTTTTGGGGTCTGAAACGGATTAATCTAATTTACATTGTTCCTTATGGGAACAAATTGTTCGTACGGCACTTGAACAGCATTCTGGAACGAATTATGCTCGAACTCCCAGGTACCACTGTACAGTTGGGTTTGAAAAGAGAGTAGCCATAAGTAGTGTCATCTGCGAATAGAATTGGTTTAAGTAGTTGGGGTGCATTGGGGAGATCATGATGTAAATGAGAAAGAAGAGTGGGCCTAGAACACTCCGTGGGGTTCTCCTACAGCTACAGGCTGGATAGCGGAGTTGACTCCATTCCAAAAGTACAGTGGACCCCGAGTAATGTAAAAACTTCATTCAAGAAGCCTGCTCAAGTGCCATTACCGAACAAATTTACTCCTAAGGAATAATGTCACGTAGGTTGTCTATTTCAGACCCCAAAAATACACTTCCACAAGCACTTACAATATTATACTTACATAATTGTACGATTTCCGGTGTAAGTAATCGGGGTCCACTGTACTTACATAATTGACGATTTCCGGGGTGTTCCTTTGGGGTCCACTGTACAGTGGCCTCGTGTTTCGGGGATTCCGAATATTGGTGGGTTTCGAGTTTTGAGCGCTTTTTTCGGTCAATGTTTCCAACTATCGGTCCGTACCCCGACCTGTCCGCATGCTCGCCTTTAGCCCTC
>WNWK01051371.1:0-7500 GCA_009830355.1 Cherax destructor
ATTCTTGTTGTAAACCTTTGCTCTTTCTCTAGTTTCTTTCTTGCTTGGCTGGTGTGGGTTTTCAAACTGGCACTGCGTACTACAGTATGAGCCTAACGTACACAGTGTACAGGGTCCTGAACGATTCTTAATTAAGATGTCGGAATGCTGTTCTTAGGTTTGCTAGGCGCCCGTATGCTGCACCAGTTATTTGGTTGATGTGCGCCTCAGGAGATGTGTCTGGTGTTATACTCACCCCAAGATCTTTTTCCTTGAGTGAGGTTTGTAGTCTCTGGCCCCTAGACTGTGTGTGTGGAGTGTACTCACCTTTTGTACTCACCTATTTGTGGTTGCAGGGGTTGAGATAAGCTCCTGACCCCGCCTCTTCACTGTGCGTGTGTGTATGTGTGTGTGTGTGTGCGTGTATGCCAGTGTGTATGTGTGTAAAAGAACACAAACAAGTGTGTCAGACATAAACTTTTGTAGTGGAATCCATGTTGATTTCCGGCCGTGAAACAGCATTGAACCCACAACATAAACGATCGTATTTCAATAACAGTCTCTGTTTACCAACATGATACTGAGTTGACGGGACGACCAGCGAGGCTCATAGGGACGACAGCGAGGCTCCACGTTCTGTCTCGTATGATGTTGAGCCAAAAATTGACAATTTCAGTCGCCTCCGTCATTACCTTCTTGAATAAATTGTTAAATATTACAGTTAGTTGATACGCAATTTGTTATGTATATTCCTCCATGATTCCAACAGTCAGTCCGTTCGTCAAGTTGATTAGCAGATGTTTGGTTGTGTAAGTGTTTTCATATATCAGGGCAGCTAATTCCCTACTGTTTAACTTGTCAGATTCAGATCCTTGAAGTAAATTGAATTGCATGGGAATGTTATTGTCATGCTCAGCTGCACGTTAGTGCTGAGGTCTCAGCTGACATGCAGTGCTGAGGTCTCAGCTACACATACAGTGCTGAGGTCTCAGCTACACATACAGTGCTGAGGGCTCAGTTGCACACGCAGTGCTGAGGGCTCAGTTGCACACCAGTGCTGAGGGCTCAGCTGCACGTAGTGCTGAGGGCTCAGCTGCACATGCAGTGCTGAGGTCTCAGCTACACATACAGTGCTGAGGTCTCAGCTACACATACAGTGCTGAGGGCTCAGTTGCACACGCAGTGCTGAGGGCTCAGTTGCACACGCAGTGCTGAGGGCTCAGTTGCACACGCAGTGCTGAGGGCTCAGTTGCACACGCAGTGCTGAGGGCTCAGTTACACATGGTACTGAGGGCTCAGCTTCACATGCAGTGCTGAGGCTCAGCTACATGCAGTACTGAGGGCTCAGCTACACATGCAGTGCTGAAGGCTCAGCTAACATGCAGTGCTGAGGGCTCAGTTGCACACGCAGTGCTGAGGGCTCAGTTACACATGCAGTACTGAGGGCTCAGCTGCACATGCAGTGCTGAGGGCTCAGTTGCACACGCAGTGCTGAGGGCTCAGTTACACATGCAGTACTGAGGGCTCAGCTGCACATGCAGTGCTGAGGGCTCAGTTGCACACGCAGTGCTGGGGGCTCAGTTGCACACGCAGTGCTGAGGGCTCAGTTACACATGCAGTACTGAGGGCTCAGCTACACATGCAGTGCTGAGGGCTCAGTTGCACACGCAGTGCTGAGGGCTCAGTTGCACACGCAGTGCTGAGGGCTCAGTTACACTTGCAGTACTGAGGGCTCAGCTACACATGCAGTGCTGAGGGCTCAGCTACACATGCAGTACTGAGGGCTCAGCTACACATGCAGTGCTGAGGGCTCAGTTACACATGCAGTACTGAGGGCTCAGCTGCACATGCAGTGCTGAGGGCTCAGTTGCACACGCAGTGCTGAGGGCTCAGTTGCACACGCAGTGTACGGGTTGTACTTATAACGGCTGTTCACGTGATTTCCAACCTCTGCCCATGTGATCTGGCATCAGCCAATGATAGGCCTGCCTTTTGAATGCCTCAGCGCCAGGCGGCCTAGAGCCTCAGTTAACATCCAGACTCAGTGCAGGACAGACACACAGGCATAGGCTCTCAGCTCCCATATATCCAACGCCTCATTAAACGCTACCAAAACCCAAGCTCATCGTCTGTTAATATTACCAAATCTATGAAAAGAACCCCACAACACAAATGGTGACAGCTTGTGGGCCTAGATTTTGTGTAATCTGAGCAGATTTAATGAGAAGAGGAAGAGCCGGTGTTCAGTGCCTCCAGCGTCAATATCAACCGTCGCCAGCGACTCACCTTCCCTCACCCGTGACGTCACCCATCCAAGACTCTTCTGAAGCAGTGTCTCCAGTCTTCTGGCTTCTAATTGCAAGTAAACCTCCGAAGAGTTGATCTGGGTTTTTGCAATTAAGCCAACAAGTAAGCCAGTTTATGGGAAGAGCCTAAGCCAAGCCTGCAGTCATCCAGTCTGTCTCTTGTCATCCATCCTGCATTTCACTGCTGTGTGCAAGTAAGAGCATTCAGGTTTACCAGTCCTAAGAGAGTTAAGCCAGCCTCTTCCAGAAAGCCAGTTATACAAGTAAGCCAGTCGTTTCTTCAGCAAGCCAGTTCCTTGCAGTATTGTCTCCAATCGCTCTGTGCTACAAGTTGGACGCTTGTCAGAGTGATATTCACCATTCCTGTGGCTTATTGTACAAAAAGCCACCTGGGTTAGTTGTCCCCAGGCCGTGAGAATTAGTGTACTGGCTGAACCCCGTGACGTCATCGCCCACCGCCAGCGAGTCAGGCTGCAGTGACGTCATCCATGCGCGCGCCACTCACAACCCGCGCTAGTATAAACAAAGATACCACCTGCTCACACTACCCTCTACCAGCCAGCATTTTGTGGTATTTCTACCCTATCTGGGGTACCAGCAGCATTGTTTCTGGCTCACATAGCAAGTCGAGAGTGTCTTCCTTCATCCCAGAGCGCCAACGTAAAAGCTTGCTGTGTGAGTTCTTCGGAAAGCGCATTTCTACAAGACTCAGCAATCAACGACCAGGAATATATTCTCTCCACCTACACTCGTCGTTCATTCATCATTAGACTCTATTCTATTATAGACATTCGTGTGTGTGAGACATTTAAGCAGTGAATTTTCTTAGTGACATTTAAAGACCTGTGTTTTCAGTTGCAAATTCATGTATATAATCTGTTACAGTTTTTTTTCATGTATTCCGTGTCTCATTTTTATCTATGTCCTTTGTGTAATTTTCTGATCCTGCAGTAAGTACGTTGTGTGCCAATTTTTATTGTTTTTGTGTGCAGTATAACATTGTTTTCCTTCCAGTTATCAGTGCAGTATCTATTTAACTCAATATTATTGCAGTCTTGTGCATTAATTCCCTGTCCTTCATTTTTTCCCAGTGCATTACCTTGTGTTTTTATGCAGTGTCTGTGAATAGTTCCTTATTGTTTATGCCCCAGTGTTCCTAGTTGCATATTTCATTTTCCTGTGTGCCATTCAGTGTGTCCCATTAATTTTTTTTTGTGCCAGTGTCTCACCTGTTTTAGTTTAACAGAAAGTTTATATTTTTGTGTCAACCTGTGCCTCATTTTTTTTTTATTTTGCAGAATCTGTTCATTGAATATATTTTGTCTGAAGCAGCAAGAACTATCTGTTTATACATATTTTATATGCAAGATCTTATTGCATAACCTATCACATTCACTGACTGAATCTTGTTGTGTTGTGTATTCTGCAAAACTGTAAGTTTTTTTTTAACCTTTATTTCAGTTTGTGTATTATTGCCTTTGTGTTGATCTTATCAATAATTCCTTGAACAAATTAACTCTTAACCCTGATATGTAAAGTAAAGTAATATTCATTATAATCATTTTCATTAGTTTTCTTAATTGAACTAAGAGTTAAAGTGTTCATTCTCCTTGTGCCCAGTGCAACATTGATTTTTTAGTTGATTCAGTAAATTGTTTATACAATACCATACATTGATTACACTTTAAAATTATTCTCCAGTAGTGATTACTTGTTCTTGTTATTTTTGCATACAGTTTTGTGCACCTTATTCCATTTTACTCAGTGTTATCCTAAAAAATTGCTAATAATTCAATGCAAGTTGTCAGCATCATAGTTAATTCTTCAGCCAGCAATGCATATTAAATTCTAGTGTCATTTTCTCTTAAGAAAATTTGTTTTCTAGTATTTTTCCAGTTGAATACAATTTTTATTGTATTTCCACTTTGCACTGATTTATTATTTCTCATCTAGTACTTGTGTTTGAATTAAAGTAGAGAGAGATCACTTTGCAGTAACCCATACAGTATTGCCTTTTATTGCAATTTGTAAAGTAATTCCTTAAAATTTTACAGTCAAAATTCAGTGAGTGAGTTGTCATTTCTTATGCAGTGTAAATTTGTTGTTTTATCCCCTTTTCTGCATCTAATTCAATGACTTCTTAATTCCCATTTTAACTAATTGTGTACTGTGAATATTTTACCATTCTCATTTTTACCTGAATTAGTCCTTGTGCAATTTTCTTTGCAAGTATGTCTCACTTACCTTACAGTAGTGTAGCTAATGACGGCATTCAGTGCTCTCATGTTCCTAATGCCCTTGCTGAAATTCATGTTAGTCCCTTAACGACTGTTAGACCTACCCAGCCAGAGTGTCAATATAGTTTCCTTCGTGATTCTGATAGTTCCTTACCGACTGAAAGACAGTATCTAGCTCTTGAGCAATGTGTTTGTTCTCACAGCTTGTATCAGAGAGTTATAACAGTTCTGCGGAATGTGAAGTTCAAAGTCAGTCCTGATAGCTTTGTGCATTATGTATTAACGCAGCCGAGCGGTCAAGGTCACTAGTATTACTGTCACTCCTGTCTGGAATTCAGTCCCTACAATATCTTGCATGCAAGATAGCGTTCAGATGCCTAGGGTGCCGGAGGTATCCCGGACCGCCTTGAGTACTGAGTCTATCCTTGCAATGTTGCTAGTTCAAGTAGTAGTTCCTCTCCAGGGGACGCTTTGTTGAAGAAAGACTACTTGAATGAGTTATAGCATCTCTCGCTGATGCAAAAGCAATTGCAGAAAGCCGTTTCTGTTGCTAGCGTATTCACTAGAGTGCCAGTTGTTGTCCCTCGTGTTCCAGATAGTGTTCTTTCCAGTTGACAGTAAGTCCTTTGCAGAGTAAAGTGTCGTGTGTCGAGTAATTATTACCTGCAGTAAGAGATAGTGAGAGCCGTTCTCCTTTGCTCATACTTTGTGTTATTGAGCTATCTATCTATTTTACCCGGGGAGAGTCCTTCCACTCCACCGTGCCGTTCATTCCTCCAGTAGGAAAGTGTTCCCAGTTCTTAGTGAATAAAGAAAACTCAGTTTAAGAGATTATTTGCATTTGCTAGCCGAGTCCTTACTAAGGCTGAACGCAATTTTACAGTTACGCAAATCCAATGTAGTTGCTGATGCTTTGTCGCGTCATGTCAGTGTAGTAACTGCCGATCCTCCATTTAGTACTGAGGATGTAAAGACTGCTCAAAGACAAGACCCCTTGTGATCTGGTGTGGTTCGATTCCTGCTCCAGAAAGACCTTATTCTCTCTGTGAAGCAACCAGCACCCATTAGTGACTTTGTTATGAACCAAGAATTACTGTATCGCACTACCGAGTTGGGTAATCCTAGTAGAAGAGTATACCAATTAGTAATTCCACAGTCACTAGTGAAAGTAGCCTTGCAGCTAGTTCACGATGTACCAGATGTTCAGCAATGCCAAAACTCGATCAAACGTTCGTTTGTCCTTATAGAGTAGTCAAACATATTAACGGCAATAAGTATAAAGTTAGAGAAATTAGTACGGGTCAGTTTAAAGAATCGCATTTAGATCATATGAAGTTAGTATGCGATGATGATGACGAAGTTCCTGTCACCCCTAATAATCAGACAAGTGAGACAGAATCTGATAATTCTCCTGTTGCTGTACCCTCTACCTCTAATGATCAGTCAGATCAACCTGGATGTCGTTATTCCCTAGGTACACGCCAAGTGTTGAGAAGTCCTCAAGTATCATTTGTAGATACCAGTGTAGATCCTCCTCAATCAGAAGTTGAGTTACCTATTGTAACAGAGTTTGATCCACCCAGAGATGATAATTATACAGCCTATATCAATCTCACCCTAGCAGAGTTGGGGTTAAATGTAATAACCTGTATAGATAAATATGTAGTAAGCGTTTAACTGTGTGTTATAATATCTACTTAGTATTACTCAAAATTTTTTTTTGTGTGTTCACGTTCTCTCCGAGTTCTGAGAATTAACAGTATAGATTTGAGTGCACCAGATCTACCTTGTCTGTTAATCACTATCTTCTTGTAATTTATTTCCTCAGAATTCGTAGATCACATGAAGACAGTTCGATCGAACAAATTATTTTTTTATCTCTTTTATCATGATTTTCTTGAATGAGCTCATTTAATTAATTCCCAAGTATCAAGATGCATCATATAGTAATGTAGATTGTTCCGTCACGATAATATCCATGTGAAGTATAATGTTCAACTGTTGTGTACTTTGACATTGTATAGAATCAGTTGAGAGTTGTTGCCTGTTGTCCTTAGTTTGTATAGTTGTATGTCGAGACGCCATACGTAGCATGCCCGAGCTGTACGGGTTGTACTTATAACGGCTGTTCACGTGATTTCCAACCTCTGCCCATGTGATCTGGCATCAGCCAATGATAGGCCTGCCTTTTGAATGCCTCAGCGCCAGGCGGCCTAGAGCCTCAGTTAACATCCAGACTCAGTGCAGGACAGACACACAGGCATAGGCTCTCAGCTCCCATATATCCAACGCCTCATTAAACGCTACCAAAACCCAAGCTCATCGTCTGTTAATATTACCAAATCTATGAAAAGAACCCCACAACACAGCAGTGCTGAGGGCTCAGTTACACATGCAGTACTGAGGGCTCAGCTACACATGCAGTGCTGAGGGCTCAGTTGCACACGCAGTGCTGAGGGATCAGTTGCACACGCAGTGCTGAGGGCTCAGTTACACATGTAGTACTGAGGGCTCAGCTACACATGCAGTGCTGAGGGCTCAGCTACACATGCAGTACTGAGGGCTCAGTTACACATACAGTGCTGAGGGCTCAGTTACACATACAGTGCTGAGGGCTCAGTTACACATACAGTGCTGAGGGCTCAGTTACACATACAGTACTGAGGGCTCAGTTACACATACAGTGCTGAGGGCTCAGTTACACATACAGTACTGAGGGCTCAGTTACACATACAGTGCTGAGGGCTCAGTTACACATACAGTACTGAGGGCTCAGTTACACTAGTGCTGAGGGCTCAGTTACACATACAGTGCTGAGGGCTCAGCTACACATCAGTGCTGAGGGCTCAGTTACACATACAGTGCTGAGGGCTCAGTTACACATCAGTGCTGAGGCTCAGTTACATACAGTGCTGAGGGCTCAGCTCACATACAGTGCTGAGGGCTCAGTTACACATACAGTGCTGAGGGCTCAGTTA